>JAUTBZ010126062.1:2500-15072 GCA_032361785.1 Lepetodrilus galriftensis | reverse complement strand
GCTGCGTTGCGGTTTAGGTGTGGACAGTTCGTGCATTTTAGTAAGAAGTGATCGGTGCGTGACACACGCAGCGGGAAACCGCTGCGGTTCCCGCGTTAGGTCTGTATGGACCTTTACAGACAAGATCATACTTGCATAAATAAACGAGATTTTTTAGATATTCTGAAAGAACAATAATTCCCTGACAAGTGGGATTTTTATTCCCCAGATATTTTATTAATTTATAAACATACTTATTTCCTATCCATTTAATTTTAGGCATGTTGGCGAAAAACTATCAAAGAGTTCATGAAGATATGGTCCAACTGGGTGAACTAACATTTTCTTTTAAGCTTTGAGCATGATGTTAATTATTTTTGACATCGGAGATTACTTGTATTTGCAGATTACAGACAGCCATGACACAGATGCTGATCCAGCCGATATTACTAAAGTCCATTTGATCTTCATGAATCACCTAGTTAAGTAGCCTATTTATTTGTGTATGCATAGAACCATATGTAAATCTTTAAAGGACAATTCTACCTTAAAATGAAACTGACACTGTAATATTGCCTTAATTAATATTGTCACTGGGCAGATGTCTCACAACAGGTAGGACTCGTATCGTGTGTCGGTCATTGAATAAAATTACACAATGTCATTAAATTCAATGTCATTGAATAATTGTACTGTCATTAAATGATAACATGTCATTGAATAATCAAACAATATCATTAAATTTAATGTTATTAAATAATTACACAATGTCATTGAATAATTATACATTGTCATTAAATAATAACACAATGTCATTAAATAATAGCATGTCATTGAATAATCACACAACATTATTTAATTAAATGTTTATATTAAATAATAACACAATGCCATTAAATTAAATGTCATTGAATAATTACACAATTGTCATTAAATATTAATAATAACACAATGTAATTGAATAATTACACAACTGTGTCATTAAATAATTATGCATTGTCATTAGATAATAACACATTGTCATTAAATAATTACACAATGTCATTGATAATTATATATATTTTTTAATTCTTTCGTCTTTCAGATGTGGGTTATAACGGAATATCACCAGAGCTTGGTTTCATCAACAATGTCCTGAACAAGTATTTCCACGTGTTCTTCCCCCGCGCCGTGACAGTGGGGCTGCAACTGAGGATGCTGGGATATACAGAGAGGATGATATACACCACCCACCCCTGGCTGGTCAGCCTCTTCCTGGACTGTCCCCCTCATCTCACTCTGGCCGGGGTCAAGCTACTGGTAATAGAGCGGTCAGACCGTGGCCGTCGTGTCCCCTGCGTTGACGTTGTTCAATAGATTCTATTACAGTGCTTCCTCGATATAACGCTGGTTGGGGTCCATGACATGCCACCCGCATTATAATACCCGCGTTATATCAACGAATGTAATTGGAGAAAAAAAATAGATTACATTTCTTTTTTTTAATAGGGTCCACGTTGGACCTCGCGTTGTATCCGAATCCACGGTGCATTGAAGGACGTTATATCGAGGGAGCACTGTACCTTTACTAGAGTAGCGTTTCAAGAAGCTCTCGTAGCAATCTCTTATACGTCGGTCATCTATAGGGAACCATGCCATTACGAGGGCACTATGGTCCCAAACTAGTGGAAATAAGATAACTTTGTGAAATGATACCCAGTACTTAGTACAAGTTCTATCACTAATATTTGTTACTGTTTCCACCACATAGTCGTCGCATATCCATGGGTGAAATATTCCCACAATAACATATTCATTAAATCAATTAATTATTAAGATTAGCATTTGTTATTCAGGCGAAAGATTTATACCAAACAAATAATTATTAAATTAATGTGTTAATTAATAATGTGGTTTTTTTTCAAAATGGTTTTTCGTTCATCATGTTCTGACCAATCATATTTTTTGTCATTAATTGTATGAATCTGTCTGTTAAGGTTCTGAATTTGTATCCCAGATCATCAGCATCAGCAATGGCTATTGATCATTGGACATGTGTGTGGGTGTTGTATGCAAAATCACTGAAATACTACATTTAAACAATATGAAATCCCATGCCACTGTAGTCACATATTAATAATAGAAAAAATAGGAAAACAATATGCTATAAATTGATCATGTGTAGGATACCAAATTTCAGCTTAATTGGATGTTATAATCATGTTTTTACATGGTTAACTAGTGTGTTTTGACAACAATCATAGTTGCAGGAATTCTTCAACAAACAAAAAGGAGAAGTAAAATTAACAAAAATTCTTTATTCAGTTGTGCAAGATTCCAAATGTTTGATGACTTCAAGATTTCGTGTTGAAATTCGTTTATTGTGAACATTTGGCTTCAATTGTTCCATGGGTTATTGTTGGTTTTGCTTTCGCACACTTAAAATAGGCCTGGGCCCACCGTAGGCGCTGTGGTGTTTCGGCGGCAATGTCTCGCAAATTCCGACACACGATGGACTCAAGCTTCCTGATGACTCAGCAGAAGTATTTTAACTATGTTTGTGTTGTTGTTTTTGAAAATGGCAATTAAAAGCAGGTGGAAGTGAACAGTCTGTATTCGTATGATGTAGGTAGGTGAAAACAAGGAAAAACTAATAAAGTCGTAAAATCTGTAGCTGAAAATAGTCAAAACTAATGCTTTAAAATGTTTTCTAACTCTTTGTAAACATGGTAAATAACTGGGTACGGTAGTCAGACATTACCGGTTGTACACATTTAACACAAAGTAAAACAAAATTGTTGTTTTCTTTAAGGTATGAGATGGGAAGATAAATGTTTTTGCAGTGAGATGGTACATGTCTGAAAGTCTTGCAGAAGCATTAATCAATCCTCTGAAAGATGCATGAAGGTCTTTGGCATTGAAATATTCCTCATGATGAAGTGGGGGAAATATGGAAGCATATGTCACTATGATAATGATAAATTAGACCTTATGTGTTAGCCATGCAAACCACCATGGCTACCACGTTTTAACGTTTTAAGAAGTAGGAACATCTCGGTGCGTGAGATCATTTGTCAGAGTGACAGGAAGCAGTATGGATGCACACTCTTCTTGGAAATAGAGCGGAATGCCAGAAAGATGTAGAGAAGAAAGAATTTTCTTGTTTGTTTATCGTAAAAACGAGAGCTGTGAATTACTTTGTGGATGTGAGTTATTACACTTTCCACACACCTGCTGCGAAACCGGCTAATTTTAAATCACAGGTAGCTTTTTAAGAATTAATTAAATTTATCGGATGTCGTATACATCCGCTACAAAACTGGAAATGGCATTACCACGATTGGAACATTTTTGCTGATCTTGCATGTGGGAGTATTGTATATATCCCCGGTATTACCGCTGTGTGATTCAAGTCCTTTAGGTTACGAGTTCCAGATTGTGCCAAGGTAGCGAGTTATTTCTTGCTTTTGTATGTATACAAAACTATTACAAGTTATTACAATGGTTGTTGCAGGTTCGCCTCCCTTCATAAACACATCCAAATCAAACCAATCCTCAAGTAAATGGTATGGTTTTGATATAATTGACATAGTTCAGAAGCTGCTCGTGAACTATGCAATATTTGCGTAATGCAAGGAGATATACTTATTCCTTACCAGTTTCTTAAATAAGTAAGAAATAACATTTTATGTATTTTTCATGTAAGTACTAATTCTTTTATGATTAAAGTTATTTTTTCAAAAGTTCCTATTAATTTAAACCTTGTTTGCAATGAAGTTATTGATTTGAGTATATATAGTTATCATCCAAATCCGAGTTGTACAAGTAATTATTGTAAAATATGGAGAGATTCAATTTCAAGAAAAACATAACATCGTGCAACCTAATAATGTTCATTTCATTGATCGAGTGAAACTGTCACTGTCATATGAGCTCATTAATTGACTCAATTTCAATGTGCAACGACTGAAACGTACACATTTTCCTTGCCAAGATCCATGTCTAATGACCAGTGAGGTAACGCTCAATGGTAGAAGTGGGAGATTGCAGCCCCAAAGACGTCGTCATCTGCAGGGTTTTAACAACGACATCGATTCGTAATCAGCGTCATTATCCAGTCTGTGGAAGACACAGTCGAAATAATAGATCGTTACCACGGTGAAGACGACTATCGCGGTGAATACAAACGGTCATCTGAAACTTTTGACGGCAAGAACAGCCGATCCATTACCTCGTGAAATCCATTCTGAAAACCATAATCAAACAATTACTTGCTAATTTTCCTGGATTTTTTCTTTTCATTTTTTTTTCTTTTTCGTTCGCCAAAATCTGTTTTTTGATGATCACAATCTTCAGGTTGCAGTCTCGTGTGCAGGCAGACGAAATATCTTATTGTGCATGTGATAAAGCCAGTGCTAAATTGCACAACATGTAAGGCCCCCATTGTCCCTACTCCATAGACCAGTCGATTGGAAGCTAAGTCTGTGAACACTGGAGCGACTAGATGTGCCGTGTGACATACCATTTGGAGCGGTATGTGCCATGTGACATACCATCTCGCGACAAGTTAATGTCCCACCAGCTCACGATTCTAACAGAGGAAGATTTATTTTTTATTTTGGTCGAAACTCGAACTTCATTATTGGGTAGCATTTGTGAGGTAATGATATGAGATAGTAAAAGGACAGTTACCAGCTGATTAATGGCTGTTTGTTGTACTTCGGTTTTGGGAGAACCTACTTTGCGCAGATCTCAATGCCAACCATTTCTGTGTTGGCGTAGTTTCCAGGAAGCGTTGCTTGTGTTCTTTGAGTCCGTCCAGTAATCCGGGAGATCCGTCTCCGCCCTTTCGATAGGATTGTCTATTTGGTCGAGAAAATCTCCCAGTTAATTTAAAGTGTTTCTCTTTTCTTCGTGGCCGGTCATTGATTGATGCGTGTGAATCTGCAGATGGCAATGTTGGTGCTCCGAGTCTATTTGATACCAATCCCTTAAACCATTTCATTGAGAGATAGAATCGCGAGGGAGGGAGAGAGGGAGAGAGAGAGAGAATAGACCTACATGTATATCTGCTATTGGCTTTAGCATGTCTTTGTGCCCCAATTTTAACGTTTATGTTCAGAAGGTACTGTTGTAAAACAATATGTTGAAGTATGAAGCAACTGGCAAAGTTCATGTGGTTTGTAAGCTAATTATCCAAAAGTAAACAATGCATGTGCAAGGGGGTCAGGCGATGTCAGATTTCCATGTGAAATTCCATGTGCAACACTCTCTGACTAGCACATGGATTTATTGTGTCGAAAATAATGGGGACGCAATATATTTTTTTTATATCAAGTGTCAGGTGCTCATGTTGTTAGAAACATCTAGTCAAAGTTTCATGGGAGCGCATAAACAAAATTATCATGTTTCACATTTAAGTAGTGTCCCAGTATACAGTGGTGTCATACAACAAGTGTAAATTGTATACATGTGACTAGCCATACATTGTAAAGTACATTTAACAGCTATCTATCTACATCTACATGTTACACTATTATTTGATTCAGCCAGATAGTGTTGCATATGTTTACATTGTTAAAATCATAGTTATAATAATAATCATGTTAAATATACTAGGGGACTGGATAGCACAGTAGATAGTGCATTAAACTAAAGGCTGACGGCAAAGTTCTAACCCTAGGTTGTAGCACATGGGTGCAAACTTCCTGCGGCAACATAAAACAATAAATCACGCACTTAACTCACTTGATTTCCATCCTGGAGTTAATATATCTTTTTCTTATTGTACTTGAAAAATATTTTACATGCAACAACTTTAATGTGTTTACTATCTGTATCATCCTTGGCTCATTGGTCTTATTGTAACACAAACTAAGTTGCTCATGGTTTATTGTAATGTTTACACATGAATGTAACAGTTGTATGTTTGTGCGTTGTAGCTGTGTATGCAAACCATTGGATATTCACAATTTCCTCTGCTTTTACAATCTGTTCTACTCATAATACATGGAGATTATTAAAAAAAAGTAAACCTTGAGGCAGATCTGTCAACCAATGGTCATCTGTCAGAAATATCCGTACCATTGTTTCAGCGGTGATTGTTTGTGACAACCGTGTCGAATTATAGTCACTTTGATCTTTACTTTAAAAGACCAAAGTTTCGATTGGATTTGCTGTTCCGTTTGCTATTTTTAGCCAGACTTTCTTTACGGTCTTTGACCATCCACCAGAAAGTCGTAAAGTATTTACAAGGATATCAGCGTCTTTGTTTTTTTTCAACAAAAAGCAATTCCAGGATCTGACGAAACTGTTTGGGATCCGATTGAAATGAAATATTTAACAAAATGCTGAACAAGAGTTCTCTGTCAAACAAGTAACTGCTGATGAATGCTTTGGAAACGTAATCTGCTTGTATTTGTTCTTGTCTAATTGAATTATCAGTCTTATTTGTACGTAGGAATATATATTAAAATATACGATGTAGCGGCATGTATTATTTACACAAGGCAATCAGATAGGATTGATCTGTTCATGTTGCCGGTTAGTTTGTCAATGGTCCATTTATATTCAGGCCACAATTTTACGATAGGGTCGTACAATAGTCTGGGCATAAATACAGGCATACACCATGATTTTACTATTGCAGGAGATGACGTAATCCTAAATTTATATCACGCCTATTAGTACGACTTTCGTGAAACGCGAACCTGGAACGCAATCAGAGACTGATGCATCATGATGCTGATTGTTATCTGTGCATTATGCATCATCATGCTGATTGTTATCTGTGCATTATGCATCATCATGCTGATTGTTATCTGTGCATTATGCATCATCATGCTCATTATCTACGCATGAAAGCATCATAGATAATGTGGATTTATTAGTCTTAACGAATGCATTGTGTGCAGCTCTTGTTTAGAGTTTCACAGCATTCCTGACTGAATACTAAATCAGCCGTCAGAACATCTGTTGATGACGCTAATGGTATTCCATATAATTGTAACCACTCATTATGGTCAAACATTATGGTCTTCATTAAGATGCTAATTTGATAATTTGCTTGACATAATTATATATACTATCGTACAATAATTATAAAATGTTATATATACACTCACATATATCTGAAATAGTCCTACACTTTTAATAATACTGCAATACGAGATGCAGGTGAAAAGCTATCACAGAAGTATGTTTTATTTTAAAAAGAAAAGATTATTTACATGCAATGCTGTAGTTTTATCTTGAAGGTAGCTGATGAGGTACTACACTTTAAACGTGCCCGCCTTTTATGAATAAGTGGGGTTCTAATTCGAAGAAACATGTAGTACCAGAATGCGGCACACCCCTCTCTTTTATGTCCACGATTGCCCGTCAGCTCTGAGCAGGTTTACAGAGGTCATTGCTGAGCGTGTACCTGTCTTTAGGGTGGACATACCGTAGTAGACCCAATGTTATGCTATAGGTAAATGTTAGAAATGAAAACTTTCACAGTGTAAATGTTAGAAATGAAAACTTTCACAGTGTTTAATTAATTCAAAATTGTGCATTTATTGAAGTTGCAAGTGGAGGCATACATTCTAAAGACAAACTGAGATGTATTACCAACACATATGTGCAGTTTATTTTAATTAACATTTCTTCTCGTATGGGTGATTCACTCACTGATGGGTGAACAATAGTTCGCTCAGAATTACATTTTAATTAACATGATTAACATGCAATTTCTTTAATTGGAAAGTAATTATTCAATATATCTTCAAAATCATAGCTGTGTGATTTCCTTATGACTACTTTTCTATGTTTGTTTACCATTGCCTCTGTTTACCATTGCCTCTGTTTACCATTGCCTCTGTTTAAGTTTAAACATATTTTATTCAAGACAAAATGGATAGGTTACAAGTTATTACAACTTAAATGCCTCTACCATTGCCTCTACCATTGCCTCTGTTTACCATTGCCTCTGTCTACCATTGCCTCTGTTTATCATTGCCTCTGTTTACCATTGCCTCCGTGTCCATCTGTACTTACTTTTACCTTCTATTTTGGAATCTAGACTGACCAGTGATCTCCTGATCAGTAAGAAAACATTTGATGATTTTATGATACCAGCCTCACTTTCATAGCTGGTGTCGACCACATCCCGCTCCGTAGACAGATTGCTGATGTATCACTTACATGCGCAAACATACTACGTGTCAAAAATGTAATATTATTTTCGAGGATCAGATTAATTCTTGACAGATAAATGCTTTCTGTAGTGTTCAGGTGTGGCCTGATTTTCAACAGGTGTTCTCTACATAAATTGTATAATGTGTAAATTGAAATAGGCATTTAATAATCATTAATTTAGAAGGCCATTGGTAATAATATTGTTGGTTTGTATACAATGTCCCCATAAATGCGTGTCTTGACCTTTGCTTATTATCTCTTTTAAACATGTTAGCATGCATGGGCTATTCATAATATTCAGATGCATATTTCATTGTGAAATACATTATTAATAATAATAATAACATTGTGGATTTACGCCCTTAGAAATGCATGTCTTTGTACTAACGTAGTTTGTTAACCCTTTTAAGTCAGAGCGAAAGTAGGCTATTCACAATTTCTTAACGCCCAACATATTTTCGGTTATAAACACCCGACATATTTTCAATTAAATCCAAATCACTGACAATCCTCCCCCAACGGTTTCGCTCAATGCATCCATCAACGTCACGGTCTACCATCTTTCCGCTTCTCACAGGGGAATGATAAGCATTCCTGAAAGAACACCAGGGCTGCTTCACGAGGCCCCGAACACCCGAAGTGACAGCCCTGCCATGTGTGCACATCCCTGCGCAAGATTTATGGAGGTGCATGCGTTAACACTTCTGTCTGCTGTGCACTGCAAGGAAAATATTCCCTGACACTCGGCAAACACGACCTGAAATATATATTCCAAGCTTTTATTTATTTCGACTTGTGCTGGGTTTTTTTGTGGAGGGAGGACATGGTAACTGGAGATGGACCTGTGTTTCGTGCGGTAGATTGAAGCTTTTGACGACGACGAACAAGAGGCATTGTAGAAGGGGTGGCGTGACCAGTAGCCTGATCAGGAACTGCTGTACCATGTGTACTGGTGTCTGGGCATTGCCCGCATCAAGGCTGCTCACGAAACCCAAGCTATATGACAAAACAACCAAGTATTTTAATGAGTTCTGCCTGGTCTGTTGTCACAATTTGTCAAACTGCGATTTTAGTATGCTAATTTTATGCTTATTTGTGGGCAATCACTTGTAGGCAATTATGCCGTTGGAATGATTTGGTCATACTGTTTAGAATTGGAAACAAAATAATGCAGTTATTCAATCGAATCTGTCTGCTGATTATACAAATAGTAGATACGGCTTTCTACTGAGTCAGCACCAACTAATGAGGCCATGAACCATTGTGAACTGACTAACGTCGTTTAGTATTTATTAGCCATGTTGCGAATGTGTCTTCAGTTACATGCAAAGACATACTAACAGTCATTGGGATATGTTTGGCTGCTGCATAATAGATGGCACCACATCCTTCCCCCGACATCGATTTCTACACCTTTCCCACCTGCCAACTTCGCAACACTGGGATGCAAAAGTCTGGACACCAGATTATAACTAATATCTTCCACTGCGTGCCCATTTATCATTGCGAAGGCCTTCCTGTTAGTGTTTGATGAGACTGGCTCTCCCAGTGGTGTTGTTTCTGCCTTCTGTGTCTTCCACGTGGCTTTTACAGTGGTGCATGCCAGTTGTCAGTTTAATTAATGAAATGATAGTAGGGAAAGTGCATGACCTTGTCGATTCCCTAGCCTGAAGCTTTCTTGCATCTCTTTCACCTCATATTAGCTTGTTACATTAATTACTTCTTGTATGGATTTTAAGGGGCCAAAAACAAGATATGGCTACTTGAAATTAATTAAACATTTCTTCAACATTAAGATTCCTGAAAATTTGGTTAGTAATAGTGCATTTTCTATTTCTCATTTTATAGGGTTAATTATTCTGAACATGAATTTAAGAAAAATAGGTTATACAATTTTCTATTCACTGTATGGATTTAAATCATGAAGGGAATAGAAAATTGTATAACAGTAATCATGATAATGCAAGTCATCTATTATCAGAAATGACATGTCAAACTGTTATGTAACTGCCGTTTTTACAGCAAGAAACTTCTGTATGGTCTGATATTTCATTAAGATTGCTCTCACCAATGGGATACAATTAATTAGCTAATGCAGTTTACCATGAAGGATCTTGGCCAGTATTTTCTGGATGGTGTTATCATATCACCAGTATCTCATTGGCCTCTTGAACACCTTGTTTAGATAAATGATAACCAACCTGTTGGGTTATCATATTGGATCACCCCGGTGGTTCAGATCTTGCATCAAGGGCAGATAATCCCCAGATTATGTTTATTACGGACTGGCCTCGGGGCACAGGGTACATGTGTTCCCAGGCTCAACACAGACATCTGAGCTTGATAAATCAGTTAAGCATACATTTCTAAAAGTGCTCACTGCTAGAAAAGACGCTCACAATTTATGAACATTCAAACAGATACAGTGACACTGAAATACACAGTTTGTGACTATTTCTCGATTTAATTAATCAATTTGAAACAAAAAGGACTTAAGATTATGGTGCATATATCTTTTTCACTCTCATAATGCATCTGTTTCTTAATTTTCATTTGAGCACTATGGTAAAAATTCATGGAATATTTTAAAGACATGGAACCAGAGTTTCAAGGTGCAATTTGCATTCAGGCAGAAAGTTGGCACATGGCTGAAGTGAACCAATTAAGACATTGAATGAGTTTTTTAAATAACCATAGCCATGTTTATTTCCACTCAGGATTTCATTTCCAGTTCCTCTTATTAATGTTCACGTCTTTAATTGAGCACTTGAATGTAAGGAAGTATAATGCCAGCCTATGTTCATTTGTATTGCCACTATTTATTGTCAAAATGTTGCTGAGTTCAAGTCATTGCACTGCTACCGTATTTCTTTAACCCTCTCCATGCTGAAGGAAACTAGATATGCCCTAAAGACTACTAGTGGTTGTGCCTAATACCAGCAGGGAGATGGTTAACATTGTATGTTTTCATCAAATATGCAATATTGCAGATTATTTTCTGCAGTTTTTTCGTAGAGATTATATTTCAAGAAGATAATTACCGTAGGATATTTGTTGGATATTTCTACTTGGATTGCTCAATCTCAGTCTTCAATATTTCTGAATATTGTTACGGCAGAGGAATGCTATCTTTTCTAATACTTTTAACAGGATTTAATTAACTTTCCATGCTGGAGGCAACCGGAGATGCCCTAAAGGCAGTGAATGTGCCTAATCCAGCAGGGAAAGAGTCAAAAGCTGTCAAAAGTTAAATGTGGAGATATTTTTTGTATCCCTTTTTTTTTCCAACCTCCAGATATTTTAAATTAACAAATGGCATCCATCCGTATGATAATAGAATCGTGTTTACAGATGTGTTGAAAGACTTCCTTGTTGCTTGGGGGCTGATTTTCAAGGCATTTTCCCTTACAGCAAGTGTCTGTCATACCACTAATTACAATTAGCCTGATTATGATGGCTAGGCAACTGACGGATCCAGTGTTGCTTCTGGGCGATATTGTTTAATATGTGAATGAAACATTCTGAAGTTCTGATTACCTACTGACACAGACATACAGGCTGTTTGATGCCTTCTCATTTTCTCTGTTGATGAGCTCTTTCTCTATAGTTTGGCATGAAATGCATTGACCCCCCTATTTCGTAAATTATCTCAGTAAATACTTCATGGAATGAAAAACAAAAAAACTCCATTTTCTAATTTCATTTGACCTAACCAAAATTAAAAAATTAAAATTATTGCACCAGTAATAACAAATCTGTTTATTTAACGATCACCAAATATTTTGACAAAGTATTATTTTATGCAGAGGGTCGACGTTCGAAAAAATGAACAGACAAGTAGGCTGAATTTGCACGTGCGGGTAAATCAAGCCTTTTTACCCGTCAATGGGGGTCAATGCATTTTATGCCAAACTATAACTACTAGTATTAAGATAACACTGATGCATACAAGTAAGATGGGGTTTGGGAGATGGGATGGGGGGTGGGGAGGGTGGGTGTTTGGACTACAAATAGACAGTTAGTCCTCAAATACGGTTTGATAAATGCGTAGAGATTCATATGACATATGACAATTTCCTCCTAAAGGGACATTTAATGTTGCTCTTGGACAATGCATCTTGGAATTTGTCATGTCATTCAAAGAATTTGTCATTTGTCGTTCAAATGTATATTAGTGCATAGGAACATATATACAAATAAATATGATTGTTATCAACATTATTCATCACATCTGAATATCAAATGTATGCTAGCATACTATTATGATGCAAGTTCTTAATTCTATCGCCAACATTAATATGACACATACACACAACACATTGAATTGGTGATGTATTAGAGAAAATACTTGCTGATCACCAAGCCAAATAGTTAACAAGAAAGTAAGCCTGAAATAAATTAACCCTCTCCCTGCTGGATTTGGTACAAGCACTGCT
>JAUTBZ010126051.1:0-15075 GCA_032361785.1 Lepetodrilus galriftensis | reverse complement strand
AGAGCCGTATGAATTGAGAGATTCACGTACGGTTCTGTGAGAGGCTAGGGGTGGAATCCCCCTAGTCTACTTGACTAGGCTTTCGTGCTTTCTATTCAACTCTTTCATATGGATAAACATTTTTATAATTTCTATGTAGATACGAACCTACTGATGGAGCATTTAATAATCCTTCATACTCAAACGGTGGAACTCCTTTGTAAACATATAAGGAATTATTCAAGAATCTCACATAAACTTCTTGTGTTGATTCATCATATCCAATTTCGGCTATATTTGATGAACTTACTTGTGTCATTTTTGGTATCATATTATTTCTCCTTTAATTTTTGATTTCTCCATAGAGAAAGTAGTTTTTTATAATCTTCTTCGGTAATTTTACTTTTATCATTCATCCATTTTTCAGACACAATAGGGTCTGAACTTTTGGGGGCATTGGAAAGTTTATAAAACTGAACTCTTGAAGGAATTTTTACTCCTTCACCTGATATAATCCCTTCACCTGTTCTTAAACTTGGAAGTAAATCAATCATAGTTTGTAATTCATCTTGAATCGCAGAACGTATATGACCCCTATCCTTAGAATTATTCATTCGTAATGCAATTATTGTCCCACACTGACTTAACACAGTTTCGTCTAATTCAGATGGTCTTTGAGTTACTAATACGAGACCTACTCCATATTTTCTACCTTCTTTTGCTATTGATTGGACTGCTCTTGAAGATATTGAATTCTCTCCTGCTTTTAAATAATTGTGAGCTTCTTCTAAAACAATTAATAAAGGCTGTTCTTTGCCTCCAATAGATATATTTTGACCCCAAAACAAAGAATCATAAACAATCTTTAACAATGTTCCAGATATTGATGTCATTATTTCACTTGGAATCCCTGACAAGTCAAGTATAGTTACTGGCTTATTATTTCCGAGCCATTCAAATAAAAGACTACTTAAATCATTGTTTACCTTACCTAATAAATCTGGGGTATAATCTCCTGGTTCAAATAGAAAATTATAAGTAGAATCTTTAAGTTTAAGTCTTACGCTATCAAGAAAACCTAAAATCCCTTTTGCTTTATTATTTAAAAAAGGAGAACCTCCGCCAGCACTTGCAGGTTCGTAATCATTTGATACTAAACTTTCGGCTGAACCTTCAATTTTCTTTTCTGTTATAGTTTCAGGTTTCGCCCGCTCGTTATATGTTTGTCTTTCAAAATCATCGAGTTCAAACCATAGTTGTTTTATACTAAAAGGAATTGGAGAATCTGCGGTTACTAATTCTTTTTCAACTTTTAAACCATTTTTATCAATTGATTTTAGTTTTGCATCTTTAATTTTTGTCTTAAAATAATCTCTATTTTGGTCACTAAGAGTTCCTGAAAAAATACTTATTAATTCATTAAAAGGTAATGCCCAAAATGGAATAAAAAGATTAACATCGTTAGTATCTGCATTAATCTTAAACACACTACTTTTCTCTTTTAATACTTCGTTATATTCTCCGTGTGGGTCGATAACTAAAATTCTCGAACTTTTGAAATTTTTACTTGCTATTGCATTTAGTAATATTCCAACAGCATTTGATTTTCCACTACCAGTAGAACCTAAAATAGCACAATGTCTACTTACTAATTTGTTTAAATCAATTTTAGCGTTTAAACTTTCTGAAATGCTAATATTTCCGACAGTTATTGAATTAGTTTCGTCATATCCACCATAAATAACATCTAAATCTTTTATTGTTACTAAATGTACTTTATCACCAGTTGTAGGCGATTGATATACGCCTCTTTCAAATTTTCTTCCAATTTGTTCTCCAACCAAAACCATATTCAACCATTGCCTGTTATCAAGCAGAGAATAATCTTGTTTTGCTAATTCTTTGATACTATCAGGTATTGCAGAAGCTCCAATTTGTGTAACAATTCCATAAAGATTTGCATAACCTAACGGAACTTTCAAAAAAGAACCTATTTGACCAATTCGATATACGATTCCATCAATTACAGGCATATTTGATTTCATCGTATCTGAAAGTTGCACCGTTATAGTGTTTCCGCTTACGCTGATAATTTCTCCTATTTCTGTTTGAATATCAATCATTTTATATTTTCCTGAATTTGTTCGTTCTCGTAAATCATATTTTTAAGGAATTTTACAAATTTTGAATAATCAGGTAAAACTAATTCTCCTTTTCCTGTCCATATTTCCACACCTTTCTTTTCCTTTTTTATATCTTTTTCATTATCAAATGCATCTTCGTCAAAATATGATGTAATATTTGGAGTGTCATCTTTGTCTGGCTCTCTTTTAAGTTGCCATTCTCCATATTGACAACCTATTATTGCGTTTCTACATCCATATACAGAAATTTTTCTATTTGATTTAGCCAATTTGGATAAATCAGAATCTTCTGATAAACTATAATTCTTTACCCCTCTTTTATTCTCACCATCATTTATTACTTCCCAAGCAATATCGTAAAAAAGAGCATAAACATGAGTAGAAGGATTTGAATTTAATGCTGTTAGAATTCTTTCATTAATATGTTCATCACCAAATGAATAACCACAAGTAATTAAAACTGTATCAGGTTGTTTTAAGAAACTTGTTAATCTATCCATTAATGAAATGTAAGGTTGCTTTTTAGAGTTATTATATTTTGATACTGATGGATAAATCAAAAAATCATCTTTGTCTGATTCCTTTCTCCAAACATTTTTACTTTTTTCGTCTAAATGCCAACCTAAGGAGCCGTGTATTTTCCATAGTTTGGTTTGATTAGGTAAAAAGGATAAGTTCTCGATTGAATCAGAATTAAAAAATGGCTGATAACTTCCTGTAAATCCATCGTAATATGGTATATTCTGTGACTCTAAACCTAACTCAAATAGATAATCATAATTTGTTGTAAAAATTTCTATTGCATGCTTTCTATTTGCACGTCCAATCCATTCAGCGAAATCAGCATGGATGAGATTCTTTATATTTTCACTTTCTAAAATCTTCTTATGAATACTTACAATTTTCTGTATTTCTTTTTTAACATCTTTAATGAGTTTGGATATATCTTCTGGGTTTAAACCATTTAAAACTCCTGTTCCTAAAATTTCCTTTTTCTGTTCGAGATTAGACAAGAGAGTTTCAATTGTATAAATATCCCCTCTATCTGATATTTCTTTTTTTATTTCTGCAATTGCAGTTTTATATTTTTTATTGCTATTTAATTGTTCTTCAATTTCAGAAGTCATTTTCCCAATAGCAGGAATATTTAATGAATCCTTATTCTTTTTTGACAAAGAAGTTCCTGCACCGAATAAAAACGCTATTTTCTTTTTGTCAGAAACAAGTAATTGCTGTAATCCTCTTATATATTCTGAAGGGTCATGTGTCATGTTTTGTTCTCCCATTTTTATATGGTTCTATTTTGTTCGATACTCTCTTTGCATGAAGCCTACCCATATACCCACAATTGCCGATACATCTCTTAAGTCTACAAGTGTCATTCTGCAATATTATCATTACCATCTTGCAATATATGACTTTCCAGCAATTTATCCAAAGGACTGCTAATACTTTTATTAATTATCTTGATTGTTCGAGTATAAATTTCGGTCGTTTTTGGAGAACTATGCCCTAACATAGACTGAATGTGGCGCAAGTTGACATTATTCTGAACACAATGAGTCGCAAAAGAATGCCGTAAAGTAGGAACAGTAGCCCATGGGTTTGAATTTGTATTCTTCACTGCTTTTCGGAATACGCTGATGCGTAATCCACTTCGCTTCATCCAAAGGTCTCACACTTTTATACGCACAAGTTTCTCCCTGATAATCCAAACAAGCTTCATACCCTTTGAACTAAAACATAAAAAGACGATTTCAAGTTTTTACTTAAACCAATTCTACACGCTTCCCTAAAAACTTGATAATCAAGTACATCACCACAAATCCACCCAGAAATAACAACCCAGAAACCAGGGCGCCACCGCCCAAATAGGCAGCTAAAGTACAAGACACAAGGCTAACAGCACCGACTGTTAAAGCATACGGCATTTGAGTCCGGACGTGGTCAATGTGGTTGCATTTGGTCGACAACGAACTTAAAATGGTCGTATCTGATATCGGTGAACAATGATCTCCAAGAACGGAAGCGGCTAAGACGGTTGCCACCACATTGAACAATATCTCTAGACTTACATCTTCGGGCAATCCAGCCGCGTGACTGACCGCCCAGGTAGTAGGAATCGCAATTGGATAAAGAATTGCCATCGTACTCCATGATGAGCCCGTCGAAAAAGAAATCACCGCTGCCAATACAAAGATAATCGCAGGCACCATGTAAGGAGAGATACTGCCACGCATCATTTCCGTTAAGAAATCAGCGGTGTGCAATTCCTTTGTCGTCATCGCCAAAGCCCAAGCCAAAGTCAAAATGACCAAAGCGGGCATGATGGCTTTAAAGCCTGTCAATAAAGTGTCCATCGTCCGCTTAATCCCCATGATGCGTCCACCAACAGTCAAGGCTGCCGCCACAAAAATACCACTGGCTGATGCCCACAGTAAAGCGACATATGAATCTGCACCCCCAATTATTTTTCCTACTTTCATGACCGTTCCTGCATTGGAGTCGGCATTCAACCAGCCAAGGTTATTCCATATCTCCCCCCAGCTACCAGTTGGAAGTGGGACTCCTTTGGCCGCAAGGTCACTCGCTGCAGCTTCCATGCCCGTGTGAATCAATCCAAATAAAGTGACAAATACAACGGTGATAACAGGAAGCGCCGCATTGTACCACCTAAGTGGGGCGCCTTCGATGGGGTTCAAATCTTCCATGTCTTCCGTATTGACATTTTCGTCACTTACCGCAGATACGGCGCCAGTGGTTCGAGCTCTTTTTTCGGCATGATACATGGGGCCAAAATCGCGTTGACTTCTTATCAACATCAGCATGAAAGCCAGAGTAAAAATTGGATAAAAGGAATATTTCAAAGATGCCAAGAAAACGGCATAAGGCGTCAAATCCGCATAAAAATGCTCTAATCCACTCAAACCTGAATCAATATATCCCAATTCCGCTCCAATCCAAGTCGTCACAAATGCAATGGCAGATACTGGAGCCGCAGTGGCATCCACGATATAAGATAATTTCTCTCTAGAGATTTTAAATTGGTCGGTTACAGGGCGCATCGTATTGCCTACAATCAAGGTGTTGGCATAGTCATCAAAGAAAATAGCCACCCCCAAAAGCCAAGTGATAAATTGTGCTGATCTTGGGGTTCTAGCGTATCGAGTCAGGGCTTTGACGACGCCTGCCATGCCGCCATTTCTGGAAATAATGGCCACCATTCCCCCAATCATCACAGAAAAAACCAGCACCGAAATATGTCCAGTGTCGGCCAATCCATTCACGATGTATTTAGTCAGTACATGCCAAAAGCTCTGGACAAAATAGAATATAGAATCCATGCGTAATCCACCCGTAATATAGGCACCTGCCCAAATTCCGGAGAAAAGACTAATGACCACTTCCTTGAAGCCCAAAGCAAGGATAATGGCAATTAATGGGGGAATAATAGAGTACCAAAGGGGGATTTTTACACTCCGTATCGTGCCATTATTCCTTTTGGAGAAATGATATATTTTGATGTTTTTGTTACGCTTAAAAACATAAAGCTGGCCTTCTTTCGTTGGTTTTATAGGAATTTGGGCAATGCCTTGGTTGAATTCGATTTTTTGTGTCTCACCGTTCATCCAAAAATCTTGGGTGCCATTGGCGCTATCCACATTGATTTGCAAGACAAAATCTTGACCTTTAGGAAGGACAATTACATCATAATTAGTTAAGTCCGCTTGCGCAAAAAGGCCCAAAATACTAAATAGAAAAGCAAAAAAGAAAGTCAATATTGGCTTCATATCGGTAAAGTAGTTATGTTTGTGATGTTCGATAAGATTCTTTAGTCATGAATCTTTATTTTCTTTTGGGTGCTTAACTACAGGACAAACTAGGGCACTCCAATGCGATTTTACTATAGTCCTGTCGTCCGTTTGGTTATATTTTTCCAAAACAAAAAAACAATGGGTAAGGATACGATTTTTATAGCAATTTTTAGTCTTTTTTCAATGATTTTGTATAGTCAGCCCTTAGAAAGGTATCATTTTGAAATATGGGAAGATGGTCAACAATTGCCCTTGGCGCTAGCAGGTGGAATGAATCTACCGCAATTCTCCGAAGTTGATTTAGACAATGATGGCAAGAAGGATTTATTCGTTTTTGATAAGGAAGGGGATGCGCTATCTGCCTTTAGAAATGTGGGTGTTGCTGGTGCTATCCACTACGAATATGCCCCTGAATTATTGATACACTTTCCAAAATTGATCAAATGGAGCTTGATGCTGGACTATAATCAAGATGGGGCGCCAGATATTTTTGCTTATCCTAGTCAGTTGGGTATTGCAGGTATTGAAGTGCAGAAAGGGCACTGGGTCGATAATCGTTTGGCTTTTGATAAGTTGAGTTTTGGGCAAGCTTTTGATGTCATTTATTATCCGTCTTCAACTGGGAGCATGGTCAATTTATACGTGAGTAACATTGACATTCCGGCTATTATTGATGTAGACAATGATGGCGATACGGATATTCTAACTTTTGCATCCAATGGTGGATACGTCTTGTATTATCGCAATTTCTCGCAAGAGCAAGGCTATGGGGCCGATACGTTAATCTTTCAAAATGTGGATCAATGTTGGGGCAAATTTTACGAAAGTGGACTCTCCACAGCGATTACCTTGAGTAGCGACCCCAATACTTGCGCCGAGAATTTCACAACTGGAAATGGTGGCGTTGGCAATCGACATGCGGGTTCTACACTGCTGGCTTTGGACTTGGATGACGATGGGGACAAAGAGCTTTTTTTGGGCGATGTTTCCTATAATAATGTGGTTTTGTTGACGAATACAGGGACACCCACAAAAGCTTATATGACGGCACAAGACACCTTGTTTCCGAGTAATAGTCCTATTAATATTCCACTGTACCCAGGTATTTTTGCGGCTGATATTGACAATGATGGAGACAAAGACATTATAAGTGCGCCCAATGATGCTAGTTTTTCGATCACCAAAAAAAATGCTTGGTTGTATGAAAATAATGGGGGAGCCAATCCGCAATTTGATTTTGTGCAAACAGACTTTCTAGTAGGTGATATGTTGGATTTAGGGAAGGGCGCATTCCCCGCTTTAGCAGATGTGGACGGAGATGGCTTGTTAGATATGGTGGTTGGAAATGAAACTTTCTTTCATGAAAATGGAGCGTTAGAGAGCCATCTATTTTTGTATAAGAATATGGGTAATGCTTGGCAGCCAAAGTTTGAGTTGGTCGATACCGATTATTTGGGTTTGCAAGCTCAGTCTCAGAGTCATTGGAATTTGACTCCAAGTTTTGGGGATTTGGACGGAGATGGAGATTTGGATTTATTGGTTGGAGAGTTTTTGGGAGAGATGTATTATTTTGAGAACGTGGCAGGGGTAGGGCAGTCAATGGATTTTGCGACGCCTGTCTATCCTTTTATGGATATTGATGTAGGGATTGGTGCGGCTCCTTTTATGGTTGATGTTGATGAAGATGGCTTGATGGATCTACTTGTTGGTGAGCGGAATGGCAATGTGAATTTTATTAAAAATGTAGGCTCGGCTGGGCAACCTAATTTCAATTCAGACCACGAAGCGATGCCTAACAATCCGTTTTGGGGCGCTGTGGATACTCGTGTTATCGGTTCGGTAGCTGGATATAGCGTTCCTAGAATGTGGAAAGAGAACGGTGTGTTTCGGCTTTTTTGCGGAAGCGAAAATGGGCAAATATTTGAATATACCGATATCGAAACGAATCTGGATGGTTCTTTTACAAAAGTGACAGAAGATTTTGGAGAAGTGCGTATCGGTGGACGTGGATATCCTGCTTTTTGGGATTTGAATCATGATGGCTTGCGCGAATTGGTGATTGGGAATCATCGGGGTGGACTGAATGCTTTTCATACGAATCTGCCCCAACCCGTTGGCTTAAATCCACCAAAATCGGTCGCTAAGCAACTAGGAATAACCCCCAATCCAACTAACAATCAATTTACTTTGAGCTTTGGGAGTCATCAGGAAGGGATGTTGTATTTGTATGATATGAATGGCGTCGAAGTCTTGCGACAAAAGGTAAAAAGTGGTATTCCCTTGCGGGAAAAAGGATTGTCATCTGGTATTTATATGGCTAAATTGGTCGTTGAAAATGATGTCTATTTGGGGCGGCTAGCCGTTCTTTGATACAGGATAGCTACCGGCAGGGGGCTTTTCAGGACAAGGTCTTCAAATATTTTGTGGCAATTTTGGCGGGCTTTAGGTTTTCGCAGTCTCAAAAGAAAATGCTTGCAGGATTTTAATATAATGCGATTGCCCTAAAAAAAGCAAAATTATAGTCTTAAACTGCAAAGTTTTCGTATCTTACCTACTTGCCAAAAAAACAAGATGTTATGATAGAGAGACCTACAGATTTGAATAAAGACTTCTATTTCGTTGCTTACATTCAGAAAGCAGATGGAAATGATTTGATTAAATCGCTGCGAGAGATTGGTAACAAAACCCTTCGCTTGATTGAAGAATTGACAGAAGAGCAAGGGAGATATGCTTACGCAGAAAATAAGTGGACGATTAAGCAAGTGATTCGGCACATTACAGATGCGGAAAGAGTATTTGCTTACCGAGCTTTTAGATTCTCCAGAAAAGACAGTACGCCACTTCCCGGCTTTGATGAAGACACTTATGCAGAAAATGATTTCTCTTCCAATCTAAGCTTAAAACAAATCAAAGACGAATTTATTCAAGTTCGCAAAACGACAATGACTTTGTTCTCAACAATGGATAAAGATGTACTCGATTTTGAAGGTGTAGCAAGTAATTTGCCGATGACGGCGCGAATAGTTGGTTGGACGATTGCTGGCCACAATACCCATCATTTGAATGTGATTAGAGAGCGGTATTTGGTGAAGATTTCTTAGGGATTAAAGAACTCAAGTCTAGAACTATTGAGTTGCATTACTCAAGTCTCCACAGTCAAATTGCAAGATTTCCTTAGTGTAAGCTTAGTGTTTTCTTTAGTGAACTTAATGGTAAGGAGAATGCAAAGCCCTTACCATTAAGACCACAAGATTGACACTAGGGGCTCACTAAGACAGTGATAGTCAATGATTTACGTGTGTTTTTTGATGTTTAAACTTACTGAGACTTTTTTTATTGAGCGGAGAATATTCGGTTTATGAGTTAACTCAAATTTCGGCACTCAAGAAGCCCAGTACTTATTGGTCATTTTTAATACTTTGACAAAATCTTGTCTATGGTCAGGTGGCTTCGTTACCCTTATCCACTGGCTCCCAAAGTTCAATTTTATTACCATCATCATCCATGATATGCACAAATTTACCATACTCATAAGACACGATGGAGTCTAATATTGTCACTCCATTGGCCTTTAATTTTTTGACCAACCCTTCTATGTTTTGAACACGATAATTGATCATAAACTCCTTCTTGGACGGTGAAAAATGTTCACTTCCTTTTTTGAAGGGGCTCCATTGTAAGTAGTTGATTTCTTCTGGCCGATTCCTATTCCTGAATTCAAAGCTTGCTCCCCAATCATTGGTGACAAGCCCTAAGTTTTCGGAATACCACTGTTTTGTTTTCTCCGTATCTTCCGAAAAAAAGAAAATACCACCAATTCCTGTGACCTTAGGAATGGTGCTATCGTTGGATTGTTCCTGATTGATTTTGTCTTTTTCTTTCATCTGATTTTGGTTAGATTTGGGTGCATGTTAAAAAAAATGTTAGATGTAAGCTAAATATTAAATTCCATGTTATCTTCTGCAAACAAGATTTCCTAACTAAAAAGAGCCCCAAACTAAAAGCTAGCAATGGTCATTAAATTTTGACTAGAAATCGAACCTTTTTTATAGCAATTGTACCAGTCCATCGCATTAGGGATGTTGGCCATCTCTTTTTCTGCGACTTTTGCATCTCCCTTTGATGCCCAAAATACGATATCAGTGTAGCTGCCATTTTGATTGGTATGAATCTCCCATTTGATGAATCCAACTTGCTTGGTCATCCAGTCATTTACGATTTGTTTGGCGATTTTAAGTAATTGCTCTTCTGTGGTATTTTCGGCCAATTCGTAGGTGATGATGTCTTTGTACATGTTCTTTTTTTTTATTTCAGAGCCAAGATAGTGATTTTTGAAAAGAAAAATCTCTGCACGAAGGGATTTTATCAGGGCAATCGCATTATAACAAATTTAATTATGCATCAGGCGCAATTGGTTGTGTCCCTTTGTTCTTTTCAAAAAAAACCAAAATTGTGTTAATGAGAACACGATGCCGATAGTTATCGACACGGAGAAAACACAGCTTTACCGAGCGAAATAAGGGCGGATTTTTCACCGATAATTTACTGCTGTAAATTTTATCATTTTTTCCATGAAACCCATTGATCCCGTACAGCTGTTGGGATCCCTTAAAAGGGCAACTTTATGGTATGAAAATTTCGGTAAAAGATAAAACTCAGAAGTTTAAAAACATTTTCAAAACGTTGTTATTCGAAGACTCCTATAGTCAATATATTGTGCTTCTGAATCTCGTCAGAAATAGTGGCAAAAGAAGTGGAGATGCGTTTCTGCCGTTCAAGGAAGTCGATTGACAAGAGCATAGACCCTAAGCAATCACACTCCTAACAATAAAAACATTGTAATAAGGGCAGAAAAAAAGCACGGAACTATCTTTTGACCACGGTTTTGGGACAATTTGCAAGAAAATATTTCATGCACAAAAAGAATATCAAAGTAGGTGATTAATCATTCACTGTTACCCAAAAATTTCCTTTCGAGATTCTTGGATTTTTGGTTCGTTTTGGTCCAAGCCAAAATGAACAACAACTACTTACGATTTATTTATTGCAAGTTAGATATAAAACCTAACTTACAATAAATAGAAGAAGTACGATGGATATAGGGATTTTATGTTAATTTTATGAGAAATATTGACTGAAGTATCGGTACTATATAAATAGTTGATAACCAATGTGCTATCTAATCATTTTAACAATTGAACAGTATTTTACTTAACATTCTAAGCCACGTGAACTATAGAACCGTCAACCATAGAAAAGACGGCTTAAAAAGCTAAGCATCTTCCAATTCTTCATCTTCATAAGAAATCAACCAAAGCGCCAAGAAAGTAATCAAGCCATTTACCGCAAGGATAAAGAATCCAAAAGTGAATCCATTAAATAACTTCGCCGAGTTAAGGTCTAAGATAACCGCAAGAATGGCTGCACCTAAGGTGACAGGAATGACTAAATTGTCCTTGATTTTGCGTTTAGTTATGATGCCAAAAGCAAACATACCCAACAATGGGCCATAGGTGTATCCCGCAAATTTGAATAATTTATTGATGACGGCACCTTCGCTTAATTGGTCTGCGACAATAACTAGAGCCATCACTATAAGTGAGAAGGCGATGTGCGTTATCATTCGCTTTCTTTTGTCATTTGGTTGAGCTTCTTCTGGGTCGGAGCTAATCCCCAAAAAATCTGTGCTAAAAGAAGTCGTCAACGATGTCAAAGCAGAATCCGCACTAGAGAAAGCTGCGGCAACAAACCCAATCAAAAAAGTAATAGAAATATAGGTCGGGAAGTGTTTTAGCGCAAGCAAAGGATAAAGCTGATCGGTCGCTTTGGGTAAGGATAAACCGATATTTCCTGCGTACATATAGAGTAGGGCGCCTAATGCCAAAAACAGTCCGTTGACAAAAAACAAAACAAATACAAATGAGCCCATATTCCATTGAGCTTCTTTGAGTGATTTGCAGGTCAGATTCTTTTGCATCATATCCTGATCTAGTCCGGTCATAACTATTGCCATCAAGGCACCACTAAAAAACTGTTTGAAAAAGAAGTTAGGATCACTCCATCCATTTTCAAAGAAAAAGACTTTGGAATATTCACTATTTTTAACGGTGGTGAGCACTTCCGTAAATGATTGCCCCATCGAAGAGCCGATATAAGCAATGGTCGCGACGACCGCTATAAGCATAAATAAGGTCTGCAATGTATCTGTATAAATGATGGTTTTTATACCGCCTTTATAGGTGTATGCCCAGATTAAGCTGACCATCAATAGGATGGTTGCCCAAAAAGGAATGCCAAAAGAATCCATCATGAATTTTTGGAGCACAATGGCCACTAAATATATGCGAAAGGAAGCCCCTACTATCCGTGAAAGTAGAAAATAACCAGCCCCAGCTTTTTGCGAATAATACCCAAATCGTTGACCAAGATATTGATAGATCGAAGTCAATTTAAGTCGATAGTATAGTGGCAGTAAGATTAAAGCAATGACCATATATCCAAGCACATAGCCCATGACCACTTGCATGTAGGAAAAATAAATATTGGCCTTCACCGTCGCTTCCCCTGTCAGCATCTTCATGATTTCGGGAGTCGCCCCGACGATGCCTGGAATAGAAATGAAAGTCACCCCTGAAAGGCTCGCTCCAATCATCCCAAAAGCGACTAAGTACCAAGGAGATTTATTGTCTGCCGAAAAGAACGTCGCATTAGTTGCCTTTCTAGAAGTCAACCACGAAATAATCATTAGTAAAACAAAATAGCCACTGATGACCAATAATATCGTTTGCGGTGTAATCCCTTTCATATATCTGGTATTGCAAGAAGCCTAAATTGGCTTCATCTTAAACTAATCCTGCCATTCGGCAATAAAAAAATTGGTGTCATGGCCCCCGCCGTTGTTACGGTTAGAAGAGAATACTAAGTATTTGCCATCATTTGAAAATACAGGGAAAGCATCAAACATGCCGCTAGCTGTAATTTTCTCTAGACCCGTTCCATCTGTGTTAATCATGTAAAGATTAAATGGGAATCCGCGCTTGTATTCATGATTGGAAGCAAAAATAATTTTTTTCCCGGAAGGGTGAAAAAATGGTGCCCAATTAGCACTGCCTAAATTCGTGATTTGTCGCATATTGCTCCCGTCCACATTACAGATATATAGCTCCATTTGAGTGGGCATCACTAAGCCTTCTGCTAGTAAATCCTTGTATTTTTTGATGGCTTCCTTTGTCTTTGGACGTGATGATCTAAATATTAATTCTTTTCCGTCAGGAGAGAAGAAAGCACCGCCGTCATAGCCTAATTCTGAAGTGACTTGCTTGACATTGCGACCATCTATATCCATCGTGTATAACTCCAAATCTCCAGAGCGCATAGACGTAAAGACTATTTTATCTCCTTTCGGAGAAACAGTGGCTTCTGCATCATATCCAGGCGTATTGGTCAGTTGTTTTTTGATATTTCCTTTCAGGTCTGCCACAAAGATGTCAAAAGAAGCATATATCGGCCATACATAATCTTTTCGTTTTTTAGGCATCGGTGGGCAAGCATCGCCTGCTAAGTGAGTCGAAGCGTATAGGATAGTTGTGTCGCCAGGTAAGAAGTAGGAACAAGTGGTTCGCCCTTTGCCTGTAGATACTAATTGTGGCATTTTGCCTTTCGGCCAAATCTGATCAGCCCCTGTCACATAGATTTGGTCACAAGGTGCATTCCAGTCTTCATTTTTGGCTTGAAATACTAATTTTGAATCATCAAAACTCCAGTAAGCTTCTGCATTGTCTCCACCAAAAGTAACCTGTCTAAGGCTTTTGAAGTGGGTCTCTCCATCTAGGATGAGATTGTCTAATTTTTTGACAGACGCAGATGCTTTTCCATCTGTAGATTTGTGTGCTTTGTCAGCGTGCTGTTCGTCTTGACTCTTAGTGGTAGCGTTGTTTTTACAGGCAACAAAAGAAGCCAAAATAAAAACTAAGAAAAATATTTTTTTCATTGAAGAGTGTATGTTTCGGTGTTAAAGATTTTCAATAGCCCACAAAGGTAGTAAAGCTTTGTAGATATTCACTAGTTTAGGTTGATTTTCGCAAGAGATAGGTTTTATCTTCTCTTTAGTTTGATGACTGTACCGACACCTTCATCGCCTTTGTTTAACTCTGGCTTAAAGAAATAGTAATCAACGGTCACATTCTTATGATCAGCTGAAATCATAGAGTTTACATTAGAAGAAGACTTTACTCGGCGGTCGAAGTGGTAGATGGTTCTTAGTTTCATGTCACCAAACATAGATTTCACCATGTCTACTTGTTCTTTATCGGTCTCTTCGCCAGCGAGTTCATCTTTCATGGATTCTGCCATGCTCCCTTTATTGAAACGGGTAAAAAGACGCTTAGAACCTTTGAACAGCTGGGTAGAAGCGGCGACTTTGTCATTTTGTTCGTGAAGGGCCTTATTCAGTGCTTCAGCATTTTTGAAGTCAAAGGAGAAGCCAAAAACGAAAGAAGATGTATCATTGATGTTTTTGAAATGAGAGATTCCTTGGATCTTTTTAAGATTTTTTTGCAAATCGTCAAATTTCTCTCCCATATCTTTCATCGGGTCTTTCTTATCATCACTATCGTCTCCCCCTAAACCATCTAAAAGTGATTTCATCTCCCCCATATCAACCGTAAATTGGTAGGTTCCAGAGCCATTTCTATGATAGGTGATTTCTTCTAAGAAGTCGATGCAACCTGTAAACATAAATAGGGAGACAAAGGTGAATAGACCAATAATTACATTCTTTTTCATGTGCTTTATTTTTTGGTTGGAAAGGCTAAAAACGATGGTTCAGTCTAAAAAAGTCTTGCTCCTTCGATTTGGTTGGCAAATATACTAAAAAAAAATGATAGATTTGGTGTCACGAGTATCAAGGGGGGCATTTCAAAATGTAGCATATATTTTTTAGTGATACGATAAAAGACTCAATTGGAATAAAGTTGAACACAAATGCCGATAGCTGCTATCGGCATCCGTGTTCCTTAACCAATACTTCGGTCACTTATAGCGTGTCAAAAAACTCAAAAGCTCAATGAACACTGTGGTTTCTTAATTTAATGCAAGTTAGCTAAAAAGGCTAAGTTTGAATAAATAAAAGGATGAAT
>JAUTBZ010126040.1:0-15077 GCA_032361785.1 Lepetodrilus galriftensis | reverse complement strand
ATCACCTCAATGGTCCCATGACACATCACCTCAATGTTCCCATGACACATCACCTCAATGTTCCCATGACACATCACCTCAATGCTACCATGACACATCATCTTAATGCTACCAAGACAGTGTTTGAATTTACTTTTCACCCAACTGGCATGGTAGCATCCTTTTTGCGTAAAGTGGAGAGAGAGAGAGAGATAGAGAGAGAAATAGAGTGATAGAGAGAGAGAGTGATAGAGAGAGAAAGAGAGAGAAAGAGAGAGAAAGAGAGAGAGACAGAGACAGAGAGAGAGAGAGAGAGAGAGAGAGAGAGAGAGAGAGAGATTATTAAAAAATAATGTTAAAAAAATTATATTTATTAGTAGGGATAGATAGTTGTATCAGACTATTTAATAGCACTGTTAATGACCTTTAACCTATGCAAAAATGATCTTGCCACTTTTAAACCTCGAAACAAAAAACATGATGGTATTGAAAATGACATCAAAATACAGTATCAAAGAGAGACTGGAAGCAGTTCCTGTTTTCATGTCAATTCAGTCACGCACTAGTACAGCTCTCGCAGCCAATGGCTAAATGACTGGCTTTGAAAGCGCTTGTCACCCTGTGATGTAAGGATGGCAGTGCTTGCACAGTGAAACCTTCAAAATGGCTTAGTATCATTTATAGGGCTATACCACACTGCTTTGATCATCAGTTGGTGTCTCTGTCACGGCACCGAGACTGCAGCACAAGCACTTATTACGTTGTTTATGTGATTACAGAATTCATACCATATGGAAGCTTAAGGTATTGTCAACCCGGGATTGAATACCATATACTGGTATACATATATAGGCTGTGTGTATATGTATAGATATAAATTCATGCTAAAGTATTATACAAGAGGCTTGCATTTCTTAGTATGTACTGACTAAATGCAATCTGAAAAGTTAAAATCAACGACATTACACATGGTGGATTTTGTACATTTAAGAACAGACAAATATAATAATGATTACATTCCTTACAATTCCTTTCTTTACATTTACATTTTACATTCCTTACAATTAATAGTATATTATTATTAATAAATATATGTATATGACATTGTACATTTGATTTCTTGCAATCTGAGTGTCAGATATGGGATATTTTATTTTAATGTTCATGTCAAGTTGTGAAATGATATGATTGTTATCATTACTACTATCCTATCATGATACTGCTACACCACAGTGGACTTACATATTTCATGAATGTCGAAAGATATTTAGTTCATTTTCTTATATGGAAATAATATTTATTCATTTGTATAACTTCATATCGTAAGGCATCTCTCGTAATTTCTTTTACATCAATTTTCCAGAAAATATATATGATAAGGCAACACGAATATCTACCAGCAATATAAAAATCCATATTTATCTCAGACATGAAGAAAAGACCTCTTAGGAATTGTGTGAGAGTCGATCATGGATAGTGAAAAGTACAAGAGTCGGCGTGCTTTTATAGGATTATTGTAATGGCCTAGACAACTTATTCTTTATTGTAACCTAAATACCAAGAGTCAAGGGTGTTTTTGACTTCCACAGCAGGACTAAAGTAATTGTGTAATTCGCGGTCCTATTTCGAGACATAAAAATTGCTTTTGGACATTAAGACCAGCAAAAGTTTTCTTACCGTGATTGAGCCGCTTCTTGCAATGCTTTTAGGTGCGGCGTCCCTAATTAAGCCTTTTCATGCTGTTGATATATAAAGCCAGACATTGGCTCTACATCATAATATATTTGGGTGGAGGACATTCATCAAACACGAACAACTACCCTCAAATTCGTCTCCTTCTTCTTTGATGCTCATCATACAGTAAACGCATAAAGAAAAGTAGATGGGATTTTATGAGATGGGATCAAACGTTGTTCATAAATGTCTGTCATGTGTACTTCTATCGCCGCGTTGAGGAATACGTCAATACAACTGGCATTATTGAATGTGACTTTGAGCGCGATATATGTTCGGATTAGAAAAGTACAAGGAAAATTATAGTTTATTATATTTTGGGTAAAATTGGGAGTTTTGGTATTAACACATACATTTTCAAAGCTGTGTGCTTTGGCTCTAAAGAAATTGGTAGTTAATCATGTACCATGTTGTTCGTATTATCATTAGTTTTTCAAATGTAAAGGTTACAATATTCATGATGACATAATATTTTTTAAAACATTAAAAAAAAAGTATATACAATGTTATGAACAGCATAAATTGGGAGATGTTACAGTCACTCCTCTCAGTTAACCCTCTCCATGCTGGAGGCAACCAGAGATGCCCTGGATAGCACTGCATTTGCCAAATCCAGCAGGGAGAGGGTTAAATAGCAAGAGGAAACCTGAATCTCTTGAGCTGGTACTGACAAACCAAGGATGTTAATAAGAACCAAGGAATACATTGATTCCAAAGTCTGATGATCTTTCAATGTGCTACCAACTAACCAACAAATTGGAAGTATTTAGCAAAGGCATAGTTAGCATACAAACATACCATATAGTTTGTGAATAACATTGTAATTAGGTGAAAATATTGCTCTCAGACAAATATAAACTACACTTTACCTACTTATGACTCATAAATCTAATCATGAATAATACACATTATCTCACCAGAAGACATCTAAAAGACCGTACATATTCTTATCCCCATGAAAGTGACATTTTAGCATTGGCCACATCAAAGAGGTGGACAATTGATGAACATAACGTACGTGTGGATGTGACATAGATTACCACACTGCGTGAAGCAGAGATATAATTCTACATCACGGAGAGGTGCATCCAGACAGATTAATCATACAGTGGAGCAGCATCTCTGTGTCATTTCCAGTGTGACATACTCGGAGCCTTCACGCGATATTAGTCGCCTCGACTCTGTGTGTGCACACGCTGCCGTCTTTGTAAAGTACTGGCCGTGTAGAGAGCGGAGTTCCATGGCAATTTTCTGCTAGGACGAACATGAATGGGGATGAGGGATATCTATCAAATAATGTACAGTATACCATCCTACTGTGGCAGTATGGGGAAACACATACTGTCACACACTCTCAGACAGACAGACAGACAGACAGACAGACAGACAGACAGACAGACAGACAGATACACACACACATATTTCTGTTTCTCTCTTATATATATTCAAAACTATTAAATTATTTATACTCTGTTGGACATCCATGCCAATATTTACAATACGAAATGTACATGTAGCTTATTTGCACTAAATATGTTACTTAATGTCACTCAGTCAATGTAGTTTTTCAACTTACATGAATTCAGATTCTAATCAACAATGTGTATCCCAGGTGCATCAAATTGACAAATATTCATCAACTCTTTCTGAATTTCATTATGCCTCGTAGCTATGACCTTTAAATGCCTAAATGCCAACATATAATAATGGGCATTGAATACGTTGGCATAGAATGCCTTTTGTAAGAGGTTTCCAAATGCATACAACTGAGAACACAAGTCTGTGGTCGAAAACCAGCTCCATAAGGAGAGACAATAGTGGGGTAATTACTCCCCCTTGGCTTACGCCAACCATGGCTCTTTGCTAATATACATCTCAAATTGAAGTAAATCAACATATTAACACATACTAATAATGTTCCTAATTAAATATCACCACACAAACCAAATAGTAAATGCCAATTTATTTATTTTTATCTAAAAAAAACCCAGCAAATTCTGGAGAAAAAAACCATTTGTTCTAGAAATCTACTGATCCACTGCTAAACTAACCTTGATGAAATAAAGCGTTGCAATTCTTGACCTTAAATTCATTAATTGAACACGCACCTTCCAGTTGCCTTCAACAGATACAGCTTCCAGAAGGGACAGCTCAAAGCTCAAAGAGCCGCGTTGCACACAGAGCTATGTCATTCCTACACAACCTATGTCATTCCTACATGAGCTATGTCATTCCTACACAACCTCTGTCATTCCTACACGAGCTATGTCATTCCTACACAAGCTATGTCATTCCTACACAGAACCTGGTCACGGAATGATGCTGAAGTAATGCTTGGGTTCATGCTGAAGTATTCACAGCACCGCTGGTCTACGTAGGGAAGTATAATACAATTTCCTCCAAGTTGCTGCCACTCCTTGCAGGAACATTTGATTGACAGTTTAGGACCTTGGCTTTCATTGCTTCCATGTCGATATCGACAATTCAATCCTGTTGCAGGCTGCAGAGAAATAAAGCAATCATACGGAATAATGGTCTTACCTGTCAGGACATTTTTGGTTCCGTTGATGTTGACTTCATATATTCTTGTCTTTTGTAGCTGTAACAGAAGAAGAAACATGCTCTGAATTCATGTGGGTGAAATTAGTACTTTCACAAACATTTTACATCTGTTAGTAAAAGTAATTTCACCTTGGATTAGCTTTGGATTTATTGATTTATACCACTGTGGAAATCTTTCACCCATATGTGATAATTTAAAGCTAATGTTAAGCATGCAGACTTATATATCAATACTAAGTAATCTGCTTTAAAACCAATAAATAGTAATCTTCTTATCTTCTTATCTTAACATAAATTATTTCGCTCTGAAGAGGCCATATATTCCAAACTAGAAACCTAATTATATTTACTGGTATTTCAGGTACATGTGTAGGTATTTCTGAGTGATTTTTAAAAGCAAGAAAACAAGTATTCTTCGCACAACAATATGTAGGACCACAGTGAGTGAATACAGAGTTTAACGTTGCTGCGGAAATCTTTCACCCATTTGCGACGAGTAGGACCACAGAAAAAACACATTGGTATGGCTCAAGTTGAAGAAGACCAACATGCTGAGAAGGTATCGCTGAGAACACTTGGTATATACTTAGTATTGATGGCTCATTGGCATACCTTAGTGGCAGGCAGTGTGAGAGAGAGACTAGCTTCCTATGCAGTGTCTCCCAGCAATGTAGATCTAATCAGACATTGTTACAGCGGTGATGTGGGTGGAAGACGTGGAGTCTTATTGTTGTCTGTGTGTGGCATCGGTCTAAACATTACGGTGAGCCTCTTGTGACTAAGGTGGCAGGGTGTGAGTTAAATGGATTGTCGTAAATATGCTGACACGCCGTCATCTTCATCTCGACTATGGCTCATTCCATTTGATGCATAACTGTGCACGACTGTGTGTACAGACATTGTACTCCTGGCACATGTCCTATACTCTGGTGTACAGGTCCATTAGTTTCTTGTTGGAGACACACATGATGTGTACGTGTATCTCAGCTTTGTACAACTCTATTTGACTGTACAGCCATGCACTACAATATGTACAGTGCCATCACTTCTTACTGGAGACACACACACACACGTTTTACATATCTGTACGTTTTGTTTGCAAATATCCTCACACAATATATAATATTGTGCAATTTTTACTTTTTTACAATCTTTCACAATTTTTACATTTTTTTTACAAGTTTTACAATTGTGCAAATGGCACCATCTTTAACTTGCATGTTAAAAAATATTCAGAAATCTTTGAAGATACAGATTTGTGTGTTATACATGTACTATAATGTTGGTGTCAAAGATCTTATGTCATGAAGTCTGGTACCGGTAATATGGATGGATCACCTTGCTAGACAACAGTACCTCGGGATCACCCATCATGTTCAAATCCCCATGGCGACATATAACCCATAAACTACAACAAGAGTGTGGAAATTATTATGATAGGACATGAAATATTGAAATATTAATACCACTCAACAATCACATATCACCACTGAACCCATACAGCAAGGTGATATTGAATGGAGCCCACCGGTCAGGACGGCACATCGACACCCACGAAGAATACCCATTACATTGAATGTGGTATTGTTACTAGAACAGTTGCAAGTCGTATGCTGAAACAAAGCAGGAACATTATCACCTGTATTAGATCACAGATGACAGATATCCAGAGATGAATTATGTAAAAGGATATGGCAAACATCTATTGATCATTAATGCAAGTTGCCCCAATACTAGCAATGAATTCTAAGTGAATGAGAAGTCTACTGATTGTCTGGTGCCGGTCATTGGAGAATACAAAAATAGATCATTCCAAACTTGACTGCTAAGAGAAGTTGTGCTTAATGAATGTCACTGTGGAAAGCTTGCACTCAAATTCATTGTGGTATATCAATACAGAAGTGGGAGTTTAGCCAATGTAATTGTTTAATTAATGTTAACAACTATGATAGAATACTCATATTTTACTTTACACATACCAGTGCAGTAATTACATTATAACTATTTATAAATTATAAGTATTATAATGGTTTGACCAATGATAACAACTATGATAGAAGGCTGATATTTTACATACCAGTACAGAAGTTGCATTTTAACCAATAATATACTGGTTTACCAAATACATAATTAACATTTAAATTAACAACAATGACAGGAATTCTGATATTTTAATGTTTACTGTTCCCTAGGAAAAATTATGAAAATCACAACTATAAAAAATAAAGGAACATATGGAAATAAATGCCTTTGACCCAAAACTGCAAGTATTGTAATAATTTCTTTGTCATCAATATTCTTCTTAGCAGATAAACAGTATAAAAGATAGTAAAAATGTATTTGGAAATTAATCTCACGTATGGATTATTACAAAGTACATCAGGGCTTTTAAAGCGGTAATAAGTTTTTAAATAGCTACAAATACATAAGTGCAAACCACAGCTGCCAGACATAAGCTATTCTAATGGGTAAAACAATGCTGAAAAACATTCTATTTCCGCTTGACTTTTTTCACCCCAATTCATCTATATGCCACGCTTCATGGTGAGAACGTAAATGCTATTAATTTGTTAAGGCTTATTTAACCATTGCTTGGAAATATCAGTCGAGGCCATGACCCAAGACTTAATTGATTACAATCATTAATTCCGGGATGATGAGGACGGTGCCACCTGAGAAATCCCTCTGTTTACTCATCAACAGAACCAAATCTTAACCCATCAGCTTGATTGGCTGCACAGGTGGACTGCAACAGCAACAGCAACAGAGACTCCGATTCCGAATTCCGGAACCCCAGCCTCGGGAAAGTGTCACTGCGACTATCCTTCCGACTTCATTCACTTTCACCTCTCTTTTTAAATTCACGGCTTCATTTCCTAAATTATCCCTCTCCTAGAATCTTCACGCAATTAAATTAACCTCATTATAACACACGCACTAATTGTGATAAATATTCGCTAAGAAATAGGACTAATGAAAGCCTGTATTTGACATTAATCAATAGCAAGTCAAAGATAACGGAGTCAATACATTACGGCGCAGGAAGTGAGGGAACTATCATTAATATCACAGGCAGGAATATATTGATGGGCCATCTCTCTGCCATCTCTCTGCCATCCCAGGAACGGCACAGACCTCACTCAATTTGGCTTAATCCAGGTTAAACACGTAGCTCACTTCTACCATCTGTACACATCAACCAATAGTCAATTTTGTCTCCTCAATTTCACGTCTTTTTGCACAGCTTGCTGGAACAGATTTTCTGTGAATTTGGGTAGGTGACTGGTGTGAATAGGTCCTGTGTCCACTGGGATGGATATACGCTGTATTCTCCGTGGAAGTACAGGGCTATAAAGCTGACATGGGAAGTACTTAGATGTGGACGCTCACATGAATCTCTGAAAGCTGTGGTCTGACACAAGCAGTGCCCACTGACGGTAAGCTGTTACTAATTTCAACTTCAAATGTTTCATACTAAATTAATTTTTAATGAAACTATTTTTAATTCATAATTTTTAATATTTATTTTTTAATGAAACAACAAGATTTCATTGACATATATTATTTTCAACAATATCTTGGGATATAATTATCATACAGTCTTCTAGATTATTTGCTATATATTTCCTATGTATCATGTAATCGTGGTTGTATAGGGCATATCTGGTTGTATAGGGCATATCTGGTTGTATAGGGCATATCTGGTTGCTACAGCAGAAGAGTTAAGTAACACATACACATTCACTACTGTAATTTACATAAAAGAAGGGTGAGGATTGCTAAAGAACGTGGAACATGCATTGAAACATCTTACTTGATTCAATGTTTCATAAAAACAAATATTAAAAAGAAATGTCAATGCCATCTAAGTCTCAACTTCATCAGCAGCATATGCTCAACACGATACATTTTGACACCATCATAAGTATGGACACCATCACAATTAGAATAGACACCATCCTAATAGGTCTTAACATCATCATAAGTATCAACACCATATGTCTTGACATCATCATAGGTATGGACACCATCATCATTTGTAATAACACCATCCTAATAGGTCTCAACATTATCAATATTGTACGTTTTTACACCATCTTGATTAGTATTGAGACCATCCTAATAGGTCTTAACATTATCATAAGTATCAACACCATATGTCTTGACATCATCATAGGTATGGACACCATCTTGATTAATATAGACACCATCCTAATAGGTCTCAACATCAGCATAAGTATCAATATTGTATTCTTTAAGTATGGACACCACCATGATTACCGTAATATAGACACCACCCTAATAGGTCTTAACATCATCATAAGTATCAACACTATATGTCTGGACACCGTCATGATTAGTATGGACACCACCCTAATAGGTCTTAACATCATCATAAGTATCAACACTATAATGTCTGGACACCATCCTGATTAGTATGTGCACCATCCTAATAGGTCACCATGGCGAATACCATACATTGGCAGCGATTCTGATCGGACACTGATATATGAGGGGAATACATTGAAAGAAATAGCAGTACGTTGAGTGGAACTGGCACTTGCCTTGTAATATCAATGACTTGCTTATGGCGGGAGCAAACAGCGCCGGCAACACGACCAGTGTACGCTCTACTGTGAGAGTCGGAGAGTAAATACAGCATGTACTTGACATTTAATGCATGGATTCAAATTTGGAATTTGGTTTGTGTACATATCCAACACCATTATCTGTACCTTGTATTTTTTTAAAACCCAGCCTTCAGAACCTACACTTCAGTTTATAATATTAAGTAATTCAATTTAAATAAAATGATACATAAAATATAAATATCTAAATAAATTTGAGTGAGTGAAATATTGTCTTATGTCACAGCGAGAATGTGACGATTAATTAAATATTAAAATAAATAAATGTACAAATGTGCAAACAATTTACATGAAGACACAATATTACATCTTCAGTATGTTTGATATCTTGTAGGACTAAAAATAACTCCTTTCAGCGCAGGTTTGGCCCACAATGCAGCGGGCCTATTATACCATTTCCTGTACAGACAATAAAGTGCCCTGCCACTGAACCAATCAATACTTTATCTTTAGCATTGTTCACATGAGAGGACTTTGACTTTTCAATGACAGCATATTGTTTTTTATCTCCTCCCTTTCATATATTTATGATGTGACCAGCTCAGCTCCCCCTGTCAGTGCTATTAGCAATGCTGGAGTTTGTCAAATACTATTACTTCCATCAGTGGCTTTGATGATTTATAGCCATCTTTTTTACAGCAAATGATGCAAATAGGCTCCATTGTTTTTGGTCTGTAATTTAGCCAACCTGAATACTGGATCAAAAATGTGTATTCATTTGTATTTGGAATAAGCGAATAAATGAGTTATATTGGTTTTTTTCTGTCAGTTTCCAGTGCGTCAGCAACATCACAGTGATCTATGACAACTAAGGGATATGGTAAAACCCTGCACATAACAAATCTTCTATTTTTTAACTAAATAACTGTTGCAGATTTGAATTAATTAACTAATTAATTAATTAATGCTTTACGCCACTAATACAAACAGGGCTTCTAATACACCCACTAATACAAACAGGGCTTCTAATACACCCACTAATACAAACAGGGCTTCTAAGACACCCACTAATACAAACAGTAATACAAACAGGGCTTCTAATACACCCACTAATACAAACAGGAATTCTAATACACCCACTAATACAAACAGGGCTTCAGGGCTTCAGGAATTGGTAAAATGAAGAGAAAGACTAACATTAAAAAAACCATCTATTCCCACTGGCTGAACTGATGTAGGAACTGATGCAGCGACACACTCTTGGATGCTACGCTATGCTTTCCCTATCAGTGCCGTCATACAATACTTGAATCGCAATGAAACGGTACATCAGCTACTTCATTTAGGACAAACCACCAATCATATTACATAATATAACAACACACCAGGGACTGACATTGGAACACAGACATGTTACATTTTAGATCTGTGGACAATGATAACGTCAAGTATGAAATAACTGCTGTATCTGCCTAGCTGCAACAGTCGTAGGATTTACAATAAGGTTAGGGTTGGTTGTTCTAACAGTTCTTTACTTCCTGGTGCCCGTTGCACGACGCTCTTGTAGGCTACAACTATCGTAACGTCAACACTTTCTATTGTGGCGGGAGCCCAGTTACAACTATTGTAGCGCTACAAGAGTGTTGTGCAATGGGCACCAGCTACAGACTATTTAATTTCAATTCATTGACTAACATTTTAATAGAAATTCTCGGCATAGTCGGCTGTATATACCATTCGACTTTTGATATTATTTGCAGAATGAGCCGTGGATGACTCCCGAGCTGAGGGAGCTCAATGACCAGGTGTCCGCCCTGAACCGCCAGTACCGTGACTCTCAGAGCATCGCGCTCAGGAAGCAGTTCCGGGAGGCGAGGAACGACTTGGTGGCCCAGGTGCGCACCGCCAAGATGGAGTACCACTCAAAGAAGTCCGAGGAATCGGGAAAAGTACGGCATCTTAAATTTGAATGTTTACATGTTCATTTCCATTGGGTGTGTAGTTTATGGTCATAATGCTGACTGATGTTTTATTTATTGAATGCATCTACAATAGACCTCGCACATAATGGCCTCACATAAACCGGACACTCGCCTATAATGTACTGAATCTGAAGTCCCAGTCCTGTCTAATGCTAATTACGGCATATACATATAACGGCCTTCGCATATATACGGACAAAAATATGTGAGGTCTACCGTATTTTATATAGGTCTTTGATGTGTGTAAACAAATTCACTTTGGATAATATCCTGTTTCTATCTTAATTTCAGGGATCTTTTCCTAAGTATGACGAAACAAAGTCTTGTGGTAAGTTGCGCGCATTCATTGTCTTAAAGTTATTGGTATATTCTGTTTTGATATAATTGCTGTAAAACTTTAGATCACAATACAACTGCAAACTCTGGTCAACACTTTTAATTGCCTGTGTTTGAATGTTAATATTATATTATGAACCAATGACAAACAGAATGCTTGCTCCAAGTACCGTAGTTCAGATAACAACAATGAAGTGGTATGTTTCTCTGTGGACAGAAACCATACCTAGCCCTCAAATTATATTTTCAGTTCACTCAGTTCACAAATCCCCATATAATATTTTAGCTTAAAGACTGAACTCTTACTCAAAATGTATTGTGATCTGGGGCCTTTGGGGCCTACGTGTACCTTGTTCTCAGGTTCTCGCTCAAGTGGAGCTAAACTTGAGATGTTTCCAGAGTAAGCCATACTTCACGCCTTCCTTGTGTTGTTGTTGCAGGTAGGAAGTACATTATAGCAAGGAAGGGCTTCTACTGTCATCTGTGCCAGCGACTGTTTGCCGAGGAGGACGAGGCTACAGTACAGCACTGCATGGAGTGGCAACACTACCGAGCTGTGAAGGCAAGTCTGGTCGTCTCTGTCTGGCCACCTAGTGCTACCACTTGTAACCGTAGTATGATCTATCTGTTGGCATCAATGTGCACAAAAGTTACATTTCTGATGCGATATCGATAGGATGCGCTATTTTGCAATGCAAAGATCATCTTTGGTCTGTCAGTACCAGCCGGTGCTCGCAGGTTTACTGCAATATTTATCAACGCTATGTATGTTGCGGGGATCCTTATGCCCTAAACTGACAAGTCGTGATATAAGTGAAAGAATCTTGAAAGTGACCCTAAACCCCAATTCTAAAAGTTAATCTGTCATTAGTACCAGCAACTGGTTTTACATTTATTAGGTTCCTTGAAGATGTTCTGGACCTATAGATATTTATTTCTGATTTGAACTTTACTTTTAGCACTTGAAATTCCCTCTTGCTGAAGACATGGAAGTCAGTAAGGATGATGAAGACAACGCAAAGACGAAAGACGAGAAGGACAAGGAGAAAACCGACGGTGACGATGAAGAGAAGGCTGAAGATTATGATGACAGTGCTGATGTTAGTATAGATAATGAATTAGAATGAATAGATGAATTTATTGAAGGAAGATGATGATTTATTCAAATTATTATTTCTTGATATATGCTTTATTCAAATTATTATTTCTTGAGCATATGCTATCTTTGAATTCCATTGTTTTTTAAATGTCATATGTAGGAGCAATTATGACCATTGTCCATATTTGTTGCCAATTGAAATGCTTATAATATATTGTTGCCACTTGAAATCCTCATATTGTTGCCAATTAAAATGCTTACCGGTATATATTGTTGCCACTTGAAATCCTCATATTGTTGCCAATTGAAATGCTATTCTTCAAATTTGTGAAATCCACACACATGCAAATGCTAGTCTTTTTTGCCTTGTGGAGCTCTTATCGACATTGTTTTGTATCATTTTGCTTATGTTGTATGATGCTAATGGCTAAATGATTGCTGAATGGATATGTACTGTGTGTAGTTATGTGTACTAGGAAAATCTATTAGTTATTATCTAATTATGTAATATATATATTTCAGTATTATTCATGTTACAATATTATTATTTCATTGGTCCTGCTCATTCAATCATTGCACGTTACGTGACGTATTACCCATACAATGCTTGACAAGTTGTATATCAGTCATTAAATATATTGTTCCAACTTTATGACCAACATTTGCATATGTTGAAACTCGTCACACAATATTTCAGAAAGTAGGAAAATGCAAGTTTAGAACAGAGACTTTCAAAATGGTAATATTTTATTAGTAAGTAATTTTATAAGGCCATGTGCATTGATCATATTAGTTTAATATAGTCACTAAATTATTTTACGAATGTTCTCATGCAAGTTCTCCTATTTTAACACTTTCCATGAAGGAGGCAACCAAATATGCCCTAAAGAGGTGTGCCTATTGCCTAATCCAGCATGGAGAGGGTTAAAGTGGCATGTTACTTGATATAGTATGCAAGATAATCTTGAAAACGGATATAAACCCAAACTTAAAGACAAATAATGGAAGATTTCATTTCTCATAATTCTGCATGAAAAATAATGTTTCTCTTATTTTCAGTCATCATTTCATTTCATCATGTACTGTTAAATAATACTATTACATAAAGCTAAGCACAATCAATAAATCCACATTATTTTGTAATCAATGTGTTGTAATTTGTGCCGTGAATGTCGGGGAAATTACCATGGTGGCAGTGCACTGAACTGTGATAATTCAAATACTATTTCACAAGACTACAGATACAGCAACAGATTTGGCCTAATTTTCCTGAACGTGACGTACTGTACTGTAGTCCGTGAGCATGTATCGTGGCATATTCCCCATGGCAGGGTACAATTCCGAGCTGCGCTTACTCCTGTTGTTACCCTTTTCTGGCAGTCAGATTTACCCGTCGGCAGAGTGAGTTGCCTCCCTTATGCCTAATTTGATCACAACATCTAAAATGGTGATAAGTTCGCTGTAGAAGTTCGTGAGTGATTTCAAAATTAAGTTTGGGATTGAATGTCCAACAGACAGGAAAAAATGTTTGTTTTGATGACATCCCTGTATGGAATCGGTAAGAGTACCAACTTGTACTCGCCGACATGTTGTTGTGAGTGAAAAGTGGAGATTATGCATGTTGGAGTGAATCAGATTGGACTATCGGTGCTGACTGCAGCTCTTTCATCTTGCTGTGCCAGACTTTGGGTACGTTTGCGGCCAGGGACCATACAAGTCTATTGAGTTAGGTCATGTGGGCTAGGCAAGATGATATGGGGCCTGCTCCTTTCTAGCTGTAATTTCTGTACTTTCTGTCCGACGCATGCGCAGTTACCAAGGATCAACCCGCACAGTGTAACTGTGCATGCGTCGGACAGAAAGTACAGAAATTACAGCTAGAAAGGAGCAGGCCCCTACTGTACCTAACAAATGCGATACTGATGACCGATATCGGTTTAATTCTTAGCTTATCGTATGAAGGAAGCTGAGCTGTAACAGTGTAATTCGACTTATCAACATTCTGCATTTAACACAACTTTTAATATTGACAACTTTGCGTCAAATTGACGCATAGAAAATGGTAGCGTGCGTATTTTCACGAAAGTGGGGGTCAAATACGCGCATTTTACGCGTCAGGGCGAACCCTGGTCTCGGGTTAATCATAGACTACACCACTGCTAAAGTCAGAAACAAGGCTACCTTGGACTTATGCAGTTTAACACAGGACGGCCAAGACCATTTACTTACAAGAGGGCTACTATGGTCTTGTGGATACGAGACCTTCAGGAAAGACTGACCAGGAAACAAACAATATACGGAGACTGTAGATAATGAATGCATGTTATGATTGTTGAATGAAGGAATGTGAAAGGAATGTGAAAGGAATGTAAAAGATGATATGCATTGACAAATACTAGTAGTAATTTACAGCATGAATAGTACAAATGAATGATAGTACGGTAGTCATGATAGGCTCTCAGGAAATCACATAATTGCAATGGACGGATATAATTTGAAGTAACATTTTGGAGTCAATCTGTAAGCAAAATGACAGCAAAGCATATGATCCTTGGTGATACCACTAAGGATGAGTAGCGTATGTGTAAATAGGTACTCGTCCTGTGTTTTAGAGGATGGACAGCCAATGGATCCTAACTTGCCCAGAAACAAGAGTCATGTTTCGGAAACAGACTTTTATAGAAAACATAAAAATTGTTTTTGTCTTTTTGTAGCAAAGTATAGTCTCACAAAGAACCCCCCCCCCCCCCCCCAAACTTCACTTTGTGTTTTTATAGCTAAATTCCTATATAGACC
>JAUTBZ010126029.1:0-15077 GCA_032361785.1 Lepetodrilus galriftensis | reverse complement strand
TCTCTCTCTCTCTCTCTCTCTCTCTCTCACACACACACACACACACACACACAAATACACACTCACAGTCACACACACACACACACACACACACACACACACACACACACACACACACACACACACACATGTTGGAGATTCTCCCTCACGTAGGTATACGCACAAGGGAGGATTTATTCATCAGTAAGTGCCTTTATACACGCGAGTTAAAATAGATCCTCTCCATCGGGTAGGTATTTAATATTCATTCAAAGTACGATACTCTCGTTGTGCAATCTATGTTCTTTCAACAGTTGTTCAATGTAAATATTCCCAGTTTAAGTTTAGATGTGTTGGTTGAACAGTATTCTGGTAATGTATATAGGACATGCGTTTAATTCAATTTTGATTTGATTTGACAATGTATGAATGTCTAACGGTACATAGATGATTGTTTTGTAATGGACTTACATTGCTAATAGTCTAAATAGACTAGTGTACAAACAAACGTATATACGTAGGTCTAACAATAACAGCATAAGTGGGTGTGTCTGTCAGTAGAATGTGTAGGTGTAGTTGATACACTAATACTCAGGTGGGGCGTGGGGTAGCTCAATTTTAGAATGTTTGGACTTCGGAGCTAAGCGCAGCATCAATGTTCGCGAAAGTTACCGCCCGATATTGATAGAATGCGCCGTCTGTACCGTGGCAATGCAGTTATATCATCCTTGGTCTTGTCAGTACCAGCACGTGCAGGTTTACTGCAACATTCAGCACTATGGATGTTGTGGGTTTCCTCTTCCCCAAATTGACAAGTCGTGATGTAAGTGAAAGAATCTTGAAAGCGGACTCCAATTAAATTTTTTATATATAATAATAAATTAAGCTGATGCTTCTGAGGTCCGCTCACCTGAACTTTGCTGTACAACCAGTAGAAACAGAACCGCTTTCCACATCTCTTGTGATTAAGTGCAATGGATCTATGCGGTTGCAAGGCAAAAGGAATTATTGTTACTATTAAAATCTAATCGCCCATGTGTAATCTATTGCATATCTGTAGTCATGAATCATCTACTACATTACAGAAAGTCGTTACAGATTCTATGTACATTAGTGAATATTCTGGAGTCTTCTTTAAGGAGTTAAACAATGTAAACATACAATTGCAGATTTACCAAATATTTGGATCTAGTGTAAAACACGTACCTGGAGTGAGCGAGTGCGAGAACTGTAGAATAAGGACACCGTTTGTAGATTAGAAGCAATACTTCCTTTTGATAAGATACAACGGCAAACGGTACTTTCCCATAACGATAGTTGAGAAGTACAGTACACTGGGACTCTCAAGCAATGTTTACAAGTCTTTGTCTTTGAACTTGACCACCGTACATGACGGGAATCAGCCATATGTGAAGGCAGCACTCGGTATTTGAGTATATGGGTCATTCTCTGAACAAGTTGCATTTTCAACTATCGAAAAGCACATTTTAGTTAAATTTAATTGTATGCAACTCATGAATATTCATTATGGCACAATTTCGGAAATAAAATAGGCAATATATATTTCCAGAAATTGCATCAAGACAAGAAATAGTATTTCTTTCAGAGAATGACCCATATATTGACATACACTTTGAATTGAATGTGTCTCTCTGTACATTTTGGTTGGCTGTACTGCGAACATTAAAACTTGATTGTCTCATTTTTAAACTAATATTCGGAAATATTCATGGCTTTTACAATCTTGTAAACCCCGACTTCTAATCACTAAGATTGTCTTTCTTGCTTCATTCAGAAAATTATCATTCATAATTTAATTTGAGTACCTCTACTGTGATATTATTCAGCTTTAATGGGGTACTATTTTTAGTATGACTGTCTAAAATGATTAACACGTCAGAAAATGTCTTGTTTTCGAGACAGTTCCCATTTGAGTCTCGGCTAGAACACAATACTAGTATTATGCTCGCTTGTATATTTAATAATTGTCATGCTGATAAATCGTAGCAAGTCGCCGAATCATATAAAGGTATATTAGTTGTATGTCGGTCACTGAGCTTCTCTCAACGTGGGACTACTTCCACTAGATCCACTATATCCAGTAAGCCAGTACCGCAGGTTAGCCGAGTGAGCAGTAGGACAAATCCTACAGTAGACCAATCATCGGCTATTCTCATACTCATACTACCCATCCTCTAAGCGCAAACCCTGTGTCTCCTTTCATACACCACAGTAAGAGTATCAATTATGATATACCATATGTAGCATCACCTATCTTTTGCCATCAACAATTCCATAACAAAATGTCCGTAACAAAAATAATGACTGTTTAGAAATTTAAAATATAGATTTATTATCACCAACATACATTTTACATAATTATGTACAAAAACGTAATACAGTTGGTGTTTATCACAGATAGAGGTGTATAAGAAAAGTAAGTGCATACTAGAGAACCTATAATGTAACATAATGAGACATTTTATTTATCAAAGTACAACAATATTTTGATGTTTTAAAAATTTGAAGACTAATAATTCTTTGTCGTAATGGTAAATCTTGGGCGAAATATATATAACTCCATCTTTAATTTGAACGACATTCCATGTATATTTTATCACAATGTGTGATTTAACGGTAAACTAAACTTGTACGGAGTTGTATTATACAATGTTGTATATAATGGTGGTAGTGTTCTATGATTGAAAGTTCGAATTGCGAAAGTGCCGAAATATTCGATCAATCAGTCGAGAACTTCCACTAGTACACATAAAATAAGTAAATAATTCTCATTATGTTTGTGTATTGCATTCATTCAATTAATATTTTGAATTCTATAATAGCTGCATATAACTCGCACGTGCATGTGTGTTTGCCTATTCGCCTAATGTGAACAGTACGTCATCTAACTAGGAACATCTAAGTTCACAAAGTATGAAACAAATTCACAGAGTATCTGTCAGTTCGTCTCTTGTATTCTTGCTATATCATAGTATGTCAAATACAGCTACATACAGTTGAATACATAGCAGCTACTATGTCTAAAATCAGACTATGTGTAAAAGATCTGAGATTAAAACAGTAAAACATTTTAAAGCCTCAAATGAAAATTATATTACTCCCTTCTTTAGGGGACAAATTTTACTCACGTCAGTCACGCTGTCAAGCAAAGGCAGTCGTTTTCTTTTCATTTCAGGAATTATATAATTTTCGAAATTCACTGAAAATGTAAGTTATTTTATATTACACATTGCCTGATTTTAGACATTGACTGTAACATACATAAAATATAAAGAAAGCGAGTATATTTGTACAACATTAAAATGACAATAATGACATATATTTTGAAATAGCAACAAGGATGTGTTGCGTATTGCAGCGTACAGGAAGACAACAGTACTGCTATTAACATTCTGCAAGTGTACCGAATATTCATTATTTTGTAAAAAAACATCAACAGGATTAATTATATTATATTATTATATTATATAATTACATAATATCTCAATATATGATTTCAATATTCATCCTCTGATTAAATACAATAATCATGAAATGCATTTAAAATATTAATCTCATTGTATTATTTTAAGATGAATAATATATGAACACTAATAAACTATACAATACAAATAAATATAAGATTATTATTTTTAAAGACAGCAATTAATGAAGCCCCAAAGCATAAATTGAATAATAACATTACAGTAAGAATACTATTAAATAAACATCAAATATGAGTCAATAGTGCCACAATTCAGTGTGATTTAGGTAGTGTATGCGCACATCTCTATAACATAAAAACTAACACTAACTATTAATAAAGTGCAAATGGTAAACTGTGCGAAATTGCGTAGCGATAAATTTCGAAAGGTTAGTGTTTAGAAGCAAGCATCAGAAGAGTGTGGAAGGAGTGCGTGGAATGAATAGTTAGTATAGCGTGGTGTTGTGTGGTAGCTCCAGAGATAGCTGACACGGGCGAATAGAAGCTAGCACTGACGTTTGACAATATCAAGCAACGACGAACAATTCTTAGCCAAGCTGTACCACATGTTAGTGGTTTTCTCTAGCTTAGTGCAGTCGTTGGTATTAGTACTTAGTAATTCTATCTATGTCTCACATCATGGTTTGACCTGCTCAGGCCACACTGACAGTTTCTGGCACGTACTTCATCCAAGGGGGAGTTGCTTTACTGAAATCTCCGCTATATGTCGTAGAACCATCAAACTTGACGTTGCTTGAGAAGGGGACGGGATCGGGTTTGAAGCTGTTCGCCCGCATTCCATCACGCTTGACGAAGTCCGATTTGTGGGTGGTTGAGCCCTGAAACGGGGATGGATTTGGAACGAATGCCTGTTTTTCTCTTCTTGGCGAGGGGTTGAAATTCGAAGGCTGTGGTTGGAAGCTACAGTTGTAGTTCGTATTTCCCTCCATGCAGCCACCGAAATTGAGCACTCCTGACGATCTTGGTCTGTTTGTTACCATTCTGACGGATGTTCTTCCTGGCGGGTTGAATGCCGTTCCAGTCGTGGTATCTGTCGCCATGGGCGTGGTTGAAGGAGTGTAGTCATTGGGCTTCTTCCCGACCACTCGCTGTTGCGGCTCTCTGGCCTTGAAATCTGCTCCGTAGTTTGTAGATCCTTCAAAGGCGCCATCTCCCTTCATGACGTCCGATGACTTTGGTTTTGAAGCCGGTTCACGCGCAGATTCTTTAATCGTGAAGTGCTCTTTGTTCGTTGTGCTGAAGTCAAAGTCTCCGTCCGGCTTGGTGTACGCGCCCCTTGATCTGGGCACTCTGCGTTCTACAAGATGTTCCTTGAAGGCGTCCTTGGCTGTTGTGCTGCCATCCAGAGGAACTTCAGTGTGCAGCGGGACTAAGTTAGGTTTGCAACTCTGAGACCTTGGTGCAGTCTCTCCTTTGTAACTATCAGCAGAAGTCGTCGTGCCCACGAACTTTGGAGAAATTAGGTCATCTTTGTGAAGAATATTCTTCTCTCTTCGTTTGACCTCATGCTTTACGAATGTATCATCATATGCCGATCTTGCAACGAAAGGTTTAATGTTGATGGGAACATTATGTGGTTTATAGTTCGTTACAGGTTCACGTTTTTGTTCGGTGAATGCAAGTTTGTTAGTTGTTGTGGTTTCCATACCCACTGTTGGTGGCACAAACGTTACCACTTTTTTTGACAACTCTTGCGGTTGGAGATCACGAGTAGTTGACTCTGCTCCATGGTTGCTATGACTTATTGTTAGTTCTCCCGGCGTAACCGTAGAAGTGTAGGCTTGACAATTACTTTTGTTGAAATCCATTCTTCCGACGACTGGGTTGTGTATGTACGGGATAACTGACCTGTGTTCGATCTTATGTTCAGGATGCTCATCCTTAGCTGTTGGTGGCCCCTGAAATCTGACTCCTGGCCCACTATAACAATCACTTGGTTTGCAACTAGTCTGCTTTGGTGCAATCTTTCCCTTGTACGCATCAGTGTTCGTGGTGCGGGATTCGAACTTCTCCACAGGAGGATTGTATGCTGCATTCTTGTTCACGGGTTCTCTCCGTGTAATGTGATGTGCAGGGAACTCCGACTTAGTTGTGGTGGTTCCCCCAAACTTCTCTCCTGGTTTAACATACGCTTTCGGTGCCTTTATTTCACGTCGCTTAAGCTGATGTTCGGGATATTCATCTCTGCTTGTAGTGACGCCATCAAAAGGAGCTTCTGTTTTCAGAGGCTTGTTCACAGGCTTGAAGCTTTCTCTGGGTGCGAGTTGGTGCTGAGGAAAGTCTATCCCGGATGTGGTTGTAGTCGCCATTGTATCTTCAGGTTGGACGTACGCCGCTTGAGCATGTGGCGTTCTGGGCTCTACGGCATGCTCCTGGTAGTCTGACTTCGCAGTTGTCTGGTCGATAAATGGCATCTTGGAAAGCTTGACGTGGTCATCCGGCATAATGTACGAACGTCTTGGAGTTAAATCGCGCTCAGCATAGTCCATCTGATTTGATGTGGTAGTTTCCATCTTGGTTACAGGCTTTGTATACGCGACTAGTTCTCGCATCTGCCGGGGTTTAATGTCATGCTCTGGGAAACTCTCTTTGTTTAGAGTTGTGCCTTCAAAGGGACAGTCTGATTTCAGGGGTACGTTGCTAGGTTTGTAGCTCTTCCGTGGGGTAATGTCATGTTCCATAAAGTCACGATGGCTGGTTGTGTTAGTTTCCATCGTACAACCTGGTTTAACATATTCTTGGGCTATTTTTCGTGTTCTGGGTTCGATTTGATGCTGGGGGAAGTCAGATCTGAAGGGTGAACATGGGTAATCTGGTTATGGTAATGTAATATATGTATATGTCATTAGTATTGTTAGCTCTATGTTAATATCCTTAAACCATAGATTGCATGAAAAATGATAGTCGGGGAAAGAAGAAAAGAATTTAGTGTGGTTTAAATAGAATGGAAATTTAAGGACTCATGCATACGAGAGTGGGTAACTCCAATGAATCATGCATCAAGAGTGTCAAACGGGGTGTGGGAAATATGTGAAGGAAGAACCAGATATGCATGCGTAATATTATATATATTCTGATTATGACCAAAAGTTCCATATTTCAAACAACGGCCTAGTTTTACAAGCGGCCAACTCTAGTTCTGCTTCGTTGCTCTACTAACCTGGCCGTGGTTCGGTCATCGAATGGAGCATCTGTTTTCATAGATTCTTGCGGAGGCTTCGCCCTCTGACGCGGGGTGATTTCGTGCTCCAGAAACTCGGACCGGTTCGTGGTAGTGCTTTCCATTTTCCCCTCTGGGGGCGCATACGCCCTGGGAGCTATCCTTTGTCTTGCCGCGACCTCGTGCTCGGTGAAGGCCTCCCTCGCTGTGGTCTTCCCGTCAAATGGCACTTCAGACTTGAGGGGAGCATTGGCCGGTTTACAACTCGTCCTCTTGGACAGTTCGTGTTCTATAAAAGCCATTCGATTGGTTGTATGACCATCGATTTTCCCCTCGGGCTTAACATATTCGGGGCCAGATCTCGCGTGACGTGGTGTTACTGCATGTTCTTTGAAGTCTAGCCTGAAGAAGAACAAATGCTACTTCTTTATCCAACAACTCCGGGATAGCTACTCCGAACACGAACATTAGTATTAGTACACATAAACACCAAATCCAAAACTATTATTAAGCAAGGCCAGTATTCTCGAAACTTTTTAAGTCCTAGGAAGTTCGTAAATACTAAGAATTTGCCTAATAACTGGGTTTCTGCTTGTGCTAAATTTTAAGAGATCTTTTCTCACTAAGAAGTTTTTAGCTAAGAAGTTTCGAGAATATGGGCGCTGGAACTCTTTCCAAGAATGTGCAGACATTTAGAAGAAGAATAGCACTAGGTTCCTCAAGTTCCGAAAATTTGGTAGAAAGATATTTCCCCATAAAATATCTGCCAGCCCATAATTAATTTTGTTGAGTATATTCTGGGTTTGAATCGCATCTTGGGACATGTTAATTTCTCATTTAATGCCTTGGAGCTGCAGTGGAGGTTCGGAACAAAGTATCGAAATAGACGGCATTGTCCTTTGATAGGATATTTGTCCTTAATTTTAGCAGCTCTTAATTCATTCAATATTCAAGTCGTGGAATTGTGTAAAAGATTGATTTGTATTAGCATTGTTGGTGGAATATTGGTACTCTTCACAGGCTTTCCTCTCAAGTTAAACAATGCACCATATCATTGTTTACTGTAAAAAGGTCCAAATCAGCCTTAAAAGAGGTCCGAATCAGCTTAGGAAACAGTTCCGAATCAGCCATGGGAAAAGATGTCTGAATTTGTGATATCATGGTTCAAATACTAGTTTGAAACTGGTCCGAATCAGCCTGGAAAATAGTCTGATTCAGGCTAGAAACCGGGTCCGAATCAGCCTAGGCAACAGGTGCGAATCGGCTACGGTCCGAATCAGCTCGGTAACCTGTTGACAACCGCAGCGCGTCAAATAGGAAATATTAGTTTAGTGCTTCTCTAGACCGTAGACGGGAACCAGACTATTGTTTGTCGCAATATCAGAGACTTTAACTTATAAAATGTATAATCAGCTGATAATCATCAGTAGATTTATCAGCTGTTTAAAATTCAATATGAATACATCAATCTTTAATATATAGAACATAGATTTGACAAACGTTAAAGTCGTAAAAAGCAAACATCGAAACTATTTTCCGCTCGACATTCTAGATATACATGAAATATTTAGTCTACTATTCATATTTCATAAGATCTCAGGTTGACTTTCAATCATACCAATGTTTGTCTATTTTGACCTGATTTATTGAAGTAATGTTGTTACCTAGTTCCAGATCCAGAAATTTAAGTTGCAACTTAAAGTTGCAAGATCATTATGTGTTGTGCGGAAAATACTATCTCTATCAGGCGATTTTGATGTCCAATGGTGTGTGCAGGTGCGAGCTGTTGAGAATTTGATGGTCTCTCATCCGACTACCTTGTTATCACTTTGCTTCTGAATATGGCTGATCAATCAAGGAACGTGTGGATCAAGCAAGGTTGTATGATGTTCCATATATTGCTGAAAATAAACTAACGTGTTGTTGATCAAAATCAAAGCGTAAACACTTGCTGTCAAATATTGGCATCAGTAAAATGCTTTCAGTCATAGATGTTGTTTTTCTTGTAATAGTGCCACATGTACTAATAACTTAAGAAAAATATCAGAAGAAATATGAGAAATCCTATTTTGATCATATGTAGATTAATAGCGAGTGGAGCTAATGTCCTGTAGATGATGTGCAGCTCAATCGAACCTCGCTGTACATGTATCGAACAACCTGAATTGTTGTTTTGTTGCGACTCCTGACCATTGGCGTTACAAAATCTGTGCAAATTCAATTTTTTAACCAGTATAGACTCGTCACCAAACAATCCATGACATGTCATTGAGTTTATTTAGACCGACAAGGTTTGTCACGCATGTAACTACATTTTCTCGGTAACAAACTGTTTCGTCAGGAGTCTGCATTAACCCTCTCCCTGCTGGATTAGGCAGAAGCACTGCTCATGGCATCAACGGTTGCCTTCAGCAGGGAGAGGGTTAAATAAGTCTGACAACAATTCAGTTGCAACTTGCATGTGTAGTACGGCATGTGTAGCAACGCCAATATTTTAATGAAACTTTTTCATCTTTTTTTCCTGTTGGTAGATGATCCGAAACTTGTGTCTGCGAAACACAAGGACATGTTCACAGACATTCTGGAGGACCGGAGAAATAGCAGTGACCTCAAATTCATCCTACGCTCTCGTGACATTCCTCGCTTTAAACTGAACAAAGCACGGACAAATGATGAGCTGAAAGAAAATGTGCTGCAAAGCGCTCGGGTCAAATATGCAATTGATCAGGTTAATACGCACAAATATCTTCATTGAAATTATTTAATTAAACTGATAACTTTAATTTTAATGCAATGACAGTGATAGAAATTAACTTTAAAACGTACTCGCCCGTATAGTGATACAAATAACAAAAGTTATAATAGATTTCTACTTGCCATTAGGATACCTTAAAGCATTGGGAGAAATGGTCCAGGCGAGTGTTAATTGCGAAGCTTGCAGTTATTTGTTGCATATGCAGCACATTTTAACCTCATTCCTACTACTGGCAACTGAAGATGCCATGTTGATCATTGATTTTAATTTTTAGGCCATGGGGAAGGTCAAAGATATTTAACTTAGTATCTTTTTTATTACCCAGTCCGAAAATAGAAATTACATAGCATTTTGCAGGCTTTCTTCTAATTCTGCGTCCCATGCGCAAAAATTTGGATGCACTTTATTAATAAAAAATGTTGATAAGTATATCAACATGCGTCCCCGGGACTCTAAAAAAATTGAAACCTAAGTGGAACCCTGATTTGGGCTTTAAAATGTTACATGACAAAACAAAGTAGCATTATAATAGGAATAAACTGTATTCTCAAACTTATAAATAGGATGTCTTGCCATGGTTATTGGGAAATTGTCTTCCCACTAGGTATGGTACGTTGCAATGGTTACTCAAACATTTTCTTTCTCTTCAAAATAGGTATGCAGCGAAACTCGACTGCCCATATCCGAGGTCAAGGAACAAGCAGTGGAAATTATCGACGAAATGGCACATGACCTGAAGATGAGCGCCATTAGATGTTTTGCGTATGCGCTCGTGAAAGTCGTTAAAGAACTCTTCCGACGTGTTTATGTCAATGAAGAAGGACTACACAGAGTAAGTCAAAATCTGATTCATTCGTAAAAGATTTTATAAATTTATTTTTAAACATTTGTTGTCATTTGTTTTCATTTTTGAAAATTACCTATAAATAAAAAATAAAATATATAATTTCTTTTTAAATTATAAATAAATACAAAATTATTAATAATATTAATAATAATAATAATAATAAAACATTAATAAATAAAATAAATAATAAATAAAATAATAAATATATAAAATAAAACAATATTGAGTGTTCTGAAAGGATGCCACTGTGTCTGTTCTTAGATTCAGAAAGTAATGGAGGAGTATCCCGTGCTGATAATGCCGAACCACCGCAGCTACCTCGACTTCCTCCTCTGCTCCTATGTCTTCTACGACTACGATCTACCGCTTCCTGTCATCGCTTCCGCCATGGGTATTTATTTTTTATTTTTTTATTTGAGGTTTAGAGCTGCTATCGTGATTCTTTCACAAGTTATCAGTTTAGAACAGGAGGAAACCTGCAACATCCATAGCACTGAATGTTGTAGTAAACCTGCAAATACCAGCTGGTACAGACGGAAGTGCAGGTACCATCCTTAGTTCATCAGTTTTAACATAATAGGAAAATATTCTTACATTATCAATAAGAAATATAAGTCTCATCATTTGTCTATAAAATATTATTTATTTTTTAGATTTCATGGGGATGAAGTTCATTGGCTGGTTATTGAGAAGCTCGGGAGCATTCTACATTCGTCGCAGTTTTGGCGACGACCAGCTGTACTGGGCAATATTCACTGAGTACGTGCAATGCCAGATTTGTAATGGAGACCGGCCTATAGAATTCTACGTGGAGGGAACGCGCAGCAGAACGTCCAAATCATATCCTCCAAAGTTTGGTAAGTATTTCGAATACAAGGCCATATATTTTAACTTTATTGCGACTAATATTTTACAGTTGCAATTGTTTTGCTGTCTGACTTCCTTTTTTAGTCTTAACTGTTGTTTTGATGTCTGACAGTTTGTTATTTTGCAATTTCACTGTTTGTTTTCAGTTTAGCTGTTGTTTGTAAGCTGGTTGTATATGGATGAAATATTTCTGCAATGAAATTAGGCAATCAATAAATAAATAATGAATGAATGGATGGATGGATGGATGATAAAATGGAATAATTAAATATTTTTGTATAAATATTAATAAACGAATGAACAAAGAAACAAACAAATAAATAACTAATATAGATAAATATTTAGTTTACGTTTCAATTTATGTTATTAATATAGTGTGACGGTTATTTTGCAGGCATGTTGTCGGCGGCGCTGGAACCGTACTTCAAGTCTCACATCCCGGACATCATGGTGATCCCGGTCAGCATCAGCTACGACAGGATCCTGGAGGAGACGCTGTACGCCTTTGAGCTGCTCGGAGTCCCCAAACCAAAGGAATCCACGTCGGTGAGTTTGAGCCAGAAATAGCCCAAACACATCGGGCGCCATTGTAGCAACTCTTCTGGAGTCCACACTGTACACCTCTGTCTTCATTGGTCCGAGTCTTATTGTAATACTATTACTGTGAGATTATTTCTGGATAAATGATTTATTGCAGGGCCTTCTCAAGGCGAGGTCCGTGTTGGACGAAGATTTCGGCAATGTACACATGTATTTTGGCGAGCCGATCTCAATACGGAAGTTTGTCGATGGGAAGGTGGATAGGAGTGCTCACAATTTGGCTCCCAGGTGAGTAGTATAATTCTATAACTGATGATTATGGACTTCATACCTCCATAGCACATCTTTGGCTGATGACGTTGCTTTAACCTGTAAATTCTTTTCAAAATATATTTTTTTAAATTGAGACATTTTTCTTGACAAAAATATTATTTTTTAGCTGGTTTATTTTCGAAAATTGATATTTGAAAAAAAGTAATGCTTTAGATAATTGATTGTTAGAGGCATGTGGAGATGGCATAAAGAGCTACTTTCATGATTGTAATATAAGGTTGATGAAAAAGATCATCCGAGTCTCAATCCGCAGAACAATTGTAGAACTACAAGAATAATAATAATGTATTGCGAGTTGTAACTACAATCACTTCTTTTGAATTTAATTGTGTTATACAAATTGATAATTGCTATTTCCAGATATATTGCAAGTTTAACGACAGAAGAACAGAGGTTACTGCAGTTGTTTGGACACAGCGTAGTGCTGACACATCAGAAACATATGGTTATCTCCCCTTGGTCTCTCATCGCCGCGGTGCTGATGCAGAGTCCCGGTGGGGTTTCTGTCCGCGATCTGATTCGGGAGGCAGAGTGGCTGAAGCGACAGGCGTCAAACCTAGGCGCAAGTGTGGACTGGCCAGGTGGGTAGACTCCCCAGGAAGTTGAGAATGATATTGGTACTCTATGCTTTCTGCTTGGCTATTACTATGTTTACACCGGGGTATTGAGAATGATTATTATTATTGGTTTTATGCTTCCAGGTTGATTATTACATTGTTTTCAGGCTCAAAATGACATAACTTTTGTAATAGGTCTTCTATTTCAAATACAATAACGCTGATTTGAAAAAAATATCCATAAGAATTGATAATGCAGTATTCAGTGACATTTAAAATAATCACAAATTTGCTATGGTATTGCACCAAGACTGGAAAAACCGTATTTAATAATAAATATAAAATAAATTGACCCGATTTGAAATTGGTTGTTCATGGAGCTTGATGTGAAATATAATGAATAAAGGAGAATAAAGACACAACAGAAATTTCCAAGGATTTTGTTAGGATTTTTTCAAATATTGCGGTAGGACTAAAATTAATCTTAATACCGAAGTGTTGAAGTAGATCGCAAAAGATATTTTTAATTTAAAAATTATTTTTCAAATTCATAGTTAACGAGAACGCAGAGACAATCATCCGAGCCCACCTGTCGCTGCACAAGAAGATCGTTACCGTGACGACGGACGACGTGGTGGAGTTGGAGCACATGATCAGTCCACGTGGCCGACAACAGGATGAGCTGATGATGACGACAGCTCAACACCTGATGCTCTCCCTTTACCGCAATCAGCTGCTGCACGTGTTTGTCCGAGTGGCGCTGGTCTCGGTGTGCATCAACTCCTGCCGTCAACCAACGCTGCCAGTTTGTAAGTCTAAAAATTAAACAAATTGATGTGCAAATTAAAACTAAATTAAGCTCGACAATATTTCACTTTATATTTCCGAGTCTTACATCATTTTATTACCGGCTACAATTAATTTTATGAATTATTTACTTGTAGCATGTATGTTTGAAGATGTGTATCAATATTACTTTGCGCAAGAGGGCAATGTGTACATTCCAAATTTTGTTTCATTTTACAACAGCCAAGATGTTCGAGAAATACTCTTTCCTAGAGAAAATGTTGAAATTCGACTTCATCTTTCTGCCTGGACACACAAAACAGGTTAGTTTTACATAGATGTATTTTTTACAATATAATCATCTAATGTTTAGAATAAATTGAACCTCTGACAACCAGTAACAACAATAGATGCATTCATTTACTGTAGTTTCTTGAATGACAGTGCCTCACATTATCTAATTTAATTTATTTATTTATTAATAATTAATTAATTCATAAAATAAAAAATAAAATTAATAATTTTTAACAAATAATTAAATTTAAAAAATTAAATTAATAAAAAATAAACCTAAATAATTAATTAATCAAGTTAATAATATACCCTTCTGCTTCTCCCACACAGGACTTTGACCACGCCCTTGCAACCTTGACCCACACGTGCGGGGTGTTTGTGGAGAATGACGAAGTTCAGATCGAGAAATCAACAAACAAATTTATCACGTTCTTCTCGCACATGTTCGAGCCATTCATCCTGGGATACTGGGTATGCGATATTTTATAGAATCAATTGTATGCCAAAATTACCCTGGATAGCACCCCGACCCGGGTTTTCCCACTGAAATCACAATTGTCTGTTGCCATGCCTGAACTATGTCGACATTTAAGAAACAACTATAAATAAATTGGACATTTAAGAAACAACTATAAATAAATTGGATTTAATTTCAAAATTAATGTCTGCAATATTCATCATGTTGTTGTACAACCCTCTCTCGACAGGTGATGTGTCGGTACCTTTTGTCCCTCAGTCCTGGGGTTAATGGTCAACCCCTCGCCCGACCCCCGAAGGTACTGACCCGTGAGGCCCAACTGCTGACCTCCAGACTACTCCGAGACGGAACTGTCCGCCACTACGAGGTTCTCTCCCTTGACTTGATGAACAACTCGCTCAACGCGCTATATCACATGGGGGCCGTGCAAAAAGAAAAGAGGTAAACAAACCTTAATTCAAATTATTTTTATTTTGATAAAGTTATTTTGTGTAGTGATATTGACGCTGAATGTTATTAAAAGATAAAAGTATTTTTCTAATTTATTGATGTTTGCCAAGTAGAATATACCATATTCCCATTATATTATTTTTCATTTTATTCACTTCCATTGACAGACAATAACATAAATAATTTTGCAGGAAAATAATACATTCTGTTTTCATTTCAGAAATGGCATGACATACATGTTCCCAACTACAAGCCCCTTGTCCAAGATTGCAGATGAAATAGGTGAGTTTGAGCCTTGCTTCCTGTGTAACAAAATCATGACCAAAATATATGTAAAAATTAATTATTAAAATTATCCATATTAACCCATAAGGATGATCGGTCTACTGTCAAATAAATCATTCTTGGTTTCTCTGTGACAAAATAATTTTCAGCATTATATATTTTCCTTTAAAGGATTTCTTCGGTGCCAGAACAAGTTGCTTCTAATCAATTATATATGTTGAAAATAGATATATAAAACGAA
>JAUTBZ010126018.1:0-15079 GCA_032361785.1 Lepetodrilus galriftensis | reverse complement strand
TGGCTAAACAGCAGGTATAGAAGCTGGCTGTTCTGACCCCCAAGCCTGGGGGATAGGATTAGGTTCAGTCACTGAGCTGGGGGTGAGAGAAGGGTTACGGGGAGGGGGGGGAGGGTAAGCTTGGGTAAATAATGCTCAAAGGGCAGGCCAGCTTCTGTGACCTGGCTATTTCACTGGTCAGTGGTCAGTGAGACTGACCAGGCTATTGTCTCTCACTCAGACCAGAGGCCGGAGTGGTCAAGCCAGTATAACTTCTCTGACAGCGACATGTGTAATTGTTTGAGCTGTAAATATTATCAGCTCATTCTAAAGTACTTAATTAATTAATTGTCTGAGAATTCAATGCAGTATTTTGACACATCCATATTTTGAAGTTTGAATACAGATGTTACAGGGGGAAAAATGCATCTTGTTTTGCCTTCACCATAAGCTGAGGTATTTAATGTTGAATAACAAGTATCATCCTTTAAATATCACATACAATGGGAAGGGAATGGGTTCTCATATTTGTTGTCATAAATTAGCATCAATATTGTGACTTTACATGCTGTTACAAATTTTTAAAACTTAACAGAGTCGTTATGAGAGTTATGAACATAAACTGACCAACTTGTTACCATGCATGTAGCAAAATTAACTTGATAAATAAAAATAAACATCAACTTAAAAATTCAAAAGTTCACATTTTTTAGTTCCTACCTAGGTATGATAAACACATCAATTTGTGATGAAACTCTGAATAACAACCCATACGTAAACACACATAAAAAGAGAATCATTAAATGGTGGGCTGAAAATCAGGAGTGTGCGTTTATGACCCAATTTGCCTCTGGCCAAGTGTAATATATAGAACGTACGATCCAGGAAGTTACCTTTCTAACGCGATATTGATAGGATATGCTGTCTGTACTGTAGCAATACTATTACCATCCTTGGTCTGTCAGTATGAGCCAGTGCTTGCAGGTTTACTGCAACATTCAGTGCTACAGATATTTCATGTTTCCTCCTGCCCTTATAAACGAACAAGTCATGATGTGTGAAAGAATCTTGAAAATAGGTTTAAACTCTAATTAAAACAATAAACAATTTTTAAACTATCAAGGAAACAGACCCATGACACAGGGCGGTAGTAGGGCCAATGATGTGTTATGATTTCAATAGTTTTATCGCACATGTGTCGGTATCTTAATTACCAATGGTGTAGAATATGAGTTCATATGCAGGTTCCTGGTAATGCACCTAGAGCAGGTTCCTGGTAATGCACCTCGAGCAGGTTCCTGGTAATGCACCTCGAGCAACAGATTGACTCGCTCGGCACTATTTCCTGCTAGAAATCCCATTTCTTCTTCATATTTTCAAGGAACCATGTCTAATATTCTCAAAATGTTCTTATATTAGTTAAGACCTTCTTAGTGAGAAAAGAGCTCTTAAAAAATTAACATAAGCAGAAAATGAGTTTAGTTAGTTTCTTCCTGTCCAAATCTTGAGTCAACTTCAAATACCATATTTTTTTATTCTTATTTTCAATAAGGGTTTAGAACTGCTTTCAAGATTTGGACAGGAAGAAACATGCAACATCCGCAGCACTGAATTTTGCGCTAAACCTGCGAGCACCAGCTGGTACTGACAGAACAAGAATGACGTCTGCATTGCCACGTTACAGACAGCACATCCTATCAACATCACATCAGAAAGGTAACTTTCGCAAACATTAACGCAGAGTTCAGGGAGACTTGATTTAAACTCAGACCTTTGGCCCCGAATCCAACGTTTTACCATTGTGCTGCCACCCATCCAGGTATATTGAGCAGCGATTGTCATTGGTTCCCACAGAAAGCTGTGACAGTTGTAAGATTCCTATGAACATTGGTGCACTGAGATTGTTTTAAGAAATAAATTTGCAACATCTTACGAATACCAGGTCCCAAGATTTGAGCACTTTTTGAGTACAATTTCATGCTCACGCTTAAATTTTATATACAGATTTATGAACAAAACTTTGAGTTGAGCATGAAATCGTACTAAATGTTTATTTTTGTAATCTGGGAGCTACCATAGAATACACTGGACCCAAACCTGCAAATATTGTTGTATTATCACATAGTGCAATTACTAGCTTACAGGTAATCAGATTTGATTCTATCTTTGTAGTTTTCACACATAAACATTAATCCTTTTCCTGATCACATTATTTAGGAATTAATTATGGATTTACCTATATTTAACCACAGCTGTGATCCGTGATTACACAATACATAAAGACTAACCAGATCAAATAATTAGTCCTAATTGGGGTTTGGTGATCTGTTTACACGACCCCATGCTGGTACAAGTCAGACCCAACCCCCCAACCTCCCCACCCCCCAACCTCCCCACCCATGCTGTCTCAGTGCCATTCCTACACATCTCAGGTACCATAGGGTTCTCAAGCTGCAGAAAGTGAATTATTGTTTTACGTCACAGCTGGAATCTTTCACCCATACGTGACGAAAAAGCCACAGAAATGACAACAAACAATTGCATGCTAGCAAAGAACTACACCCGTACCAGGGTATTATGTTCCGAGACGATTAACCCTCTACCAGGAGATTAACCCTATTTAATCCAAAAAAAGATTGAGGCAAATCCTGTTGTGCACTATTAAGCGTTCCATAAACATGTTGAGGAAATGCTATTGGCCCAAATAGAACATCATACGTACGTTTGCGTTCATGTGATGGTGTTCAATTTTTAATAGGATAAGTAGTTACGTTCTGTCATGTTTTTTGTATTAATGACAACAAAGTGAGATCATTAATACCCGTGTTTTTCGCCTCAGTCTCGCCTCAGTCAGAGAAACCCCCCTTACAGTGGTGGCGTACATAGAAAGCTCTGTGACAGCTGTCAATCACGAACTTGAAGTCATCAGGGACAAAAACAATCATTCACGTTGAGTGAAATAAGTCAAATACATACAAATTCATAAAGAATTAATTATACTTTAGAGGATTTCAAAACCATTGAGATTAATATTTTTACTACATTACTTTAAAGGATTAGTACATTTTTCTATTGGGTTGTCACGTTTCTAGTGGTTTCAATTCTGAACACACAAAACATGAGCCCAAACAGCTTGTAGTAACCGTGTAGTAACTGTGTTGTAACTGTGTTGAAACCCATGAAATCCCTAGTTAATACTTACACAGGACTTTACGGACAACAATTACAACTTGTTAAAAATAAAATTGCTTTCCCATTATCCCCATAATTCCTGCGTGAATGTATCGGGTTTTGGTGTGGTTTAATACAGTTAAGATAAGTTAATCTTTCGCTAAGACCTCATTGCATATGCAAGTGTGCGGGTGCACTTCTGTAAGCCTGGGAACCAGTGGTGACTAGGGAGGTGTGTACACACAACAATACAGGGACAATGGGGTAATGGGAGAATTGTATACAATACAAGCCCTCTGTCTATCAACACCAGGCCACACATGCTAATGAGGGATGCAACGTGACCCTGTTGCACATTACAATTGCTACGATTGTCGTAACTAACTCGCTTCACCCTCTCCATGCTGAAGGCAACTGGAGATGCCCTAAAGAGCAGTGCTGGTGCCTAATCCAGCAGGGAGAGTGTGATGCAGCATGAGAGTTGTGTCTGGTACTGGTCTGAGGAATGGAACCCTAGTACCCATTCTAAAGAACGATCATAGTGCTATGAGAGCTGCAGTTAACACTAACAGTTGACTCGTACTGGTAGTGTTAAAATGATTCTGAGGAACAGAATCCTGTTGACTATCCATAGAGGGTTAAAGTAAATCAATAATATATAATTGATATTATATTTTATACAAGGAGCACCTGAAATTTGTTACCTTCATGTTCTCCAGTAATCTAGACTTGCTTAACTGATATAGGGGGATATTTTGAATAGGAGTATTTGGGTGAGAACAAGGTGTGACACAGACTAAGAATTCTGTGAGTCTTTCTACAGACCGATAATAGTGCTATGAGAGTGATACTTCGAGAGTTGTGACTGCTGCTGGTAGAGTTGATATCTGTTCTGAGGAAACAGGACCCTAGTACCTATTCCACAGACCGATGCTAGCATCATGAGAGCTGTAATTAGATCACTAAGCAGGCGTAACAGTTGTGACTGGCACTGTTGTGGAACATGGCTCTGCTGAATGAATGAATGATGTATACTCTTAAGGTACCCTAAACTCCAATGCTAGCAATGGTATAGTGGTAGCGCTGTGATGGTTCTGTTGTGGAACATGACACAGGTAAGGGCTCTTCTGTATTAAGGTACATAACTCCAATGTCAGCAATGGCATGGACTACGGCTAAGGTTTGAGTGAAGTCTATCAAAGAATTATACCATATCGTACAGGAGAGTCCAGTGACTTGTTCCACAGAACGATCAGAGTACTATGAGTCACAACTCCTCCATTAGATATGTTAACACAGAGTTACGACTCTTGTAGCACTACGATGGCTGTATGGAACGGGCACCAGGACATTAGGATGAACATAAGGGTTGTTAGCCTTCAGAACAGAACACATTGTGTGTGGCCATTGCTACTCTGTCACCAGGCTGGTCTACACGTGTTGATAGATCAACCTACCGGTACTCTACAGCAGTCGATGGCATGATCAAGTCATTTTACATTTGAGACTACCAGCTTTTCAAACTAAAAAAAATAATAGAATGAATCAATTTTTTAAAACGTTTTAATTTGAATACAATACAAATTCACATTCACATTACTATAAGCTTGTCACATCTCAAGAAATACTTTTCAAAAAGAACTACCGTATATACTAGTATCCTAAAGACATATTTCAATATCAATTCCTATACCTTCTGTGATGGAATGCCGCCAGCCAATATCATTCAGATTTTGTGTAAGATATCGGTAAAGGCCAATTCTTTTTCAATTAAGCAGGAAGCCAGCATTTACACAGCTCAACTACGTGATTCTAATCAAGCTCGGCAATTAAATCATAGTTCTTGGTCGGGGATTTGCAAAGAACCGACCCCTGTGGTGGGGGTCACCTTTCTTTTCATTGTCCATATTTTCAACATAAATCTCCACTGTTTGACACGCGTATGATGAGAGACTATTGGCTGTTGTTGTCCGAACAGTGGATTGTGTCGGCGTCCGTTAAGCAAACAATGAGCCCTTTGCATTGTTACAGACCCCAGGAGAGACTACCTGTTGGGCCGCTAACGAGGCAAACTCAGGTGAGAACAACAGGGGGAGCTAAGTGTTGACTGACCTATCAACGCATTCAGATTATTATTTTCGAAAATATCACCAAAACCTTGAAGTAAACAGGCCATGTTAACCCAATAATGTATACTCAGATTTGTTTCAGAATAAGTGTCATTGCAATTTCATTTTTGACTTAATTTGATTTTGTACTATGAAATACACCTGTCTATTAAAGCTAAAAACATCTCTAACCTGTCTATTAGAGCTACACACCTGTCTATTAGAGCTATGCATTTGTCTAATTAGAGCTACACACCTGTATATTACAGCTACATACCTAGATCATGGCATCAGAGCTACACAGCTGTCTGATGGTGCCAAAGCTACACATCTGTCTATTAGATTAGAGCTACACAGCTGTCTTCTGGAGTAAAAGCTACACACCTGTCTATTAGAGCTACACAGCTGTCTTCTGGAGTCAAAGCTATACACCTGTCTACACAGCTGTCTGATGGTGTCAAAGCTACACACCTGTCTATTAGAGCTACACACCTGTCTATTAGAGCTACACACCTGTCTATTAGAGCTACACACCTGTCTACAGCACATACATCCTGTAATCAGGCAGTTTGACAATACAGCAGCAGTTATTACGGTCCCGACCAGGAAATTGACTATTTGTATCCTTGGGTTACAGGTAATCAATGACCTTAGAACTCGCGTCCTTGTAAGTCGAGCACAAATTGGTATTGCCACATCAAAGGTATCCAAGGTCCAATAGCACACTGGACAGTGGTCACAGGTTTACCTCCGAACAATGCAAATCAATTATATCAAAGTGTATTTTTGTTTTTGATGTTACATCGTTCATTTCGATTAACCTTATCTTAACTGGATCAATTACTGTCACTGCTCTAGGGCATCTCTAGTTGCCATCATCAATATGAAGGTTAACAGTGTTTCAGTGGGTGGTAGCGCAATGGTACAATGTTGGACTTAGGAGCCAAAGGGTACAAGTTCAAATCCTGTACCAAGAGCCAGGCATCAATGTTTGCGAAGGTTCATTTCTTGACGTGATATTGATAGGACACACTGTCTGTACCGTGGCAGTGCAGTTATCATCCTTGGTCTGTCGGTACCAGCCAGTGCTCGCAGGTTTACTGCAACATTCAGCTACAGATGTTGCAGGTTTCCTACTGTCATAAACTGACAAGCCGTGACAAAAGTGAAACAATCTTGAAAGCAGCCATAAACCCCATCCAATAAATAAATAAAATAAAATGTTTATTTTTTTCAATTATTTTAAAGAATGGACACAATTTGTAGTTCACAATAACATTGGTAATAATTTTGTATTACTTTTATTTTGTTTGTATTGCCAGTAATAGTGAGTCCTCTAAGAATGTGTATGTACAAACATCAATTGTCTGCATGCTTACTTGATAATGAGACATCGTGCTGGTTATCTCAGTTCACCAAATCTCTCTGCACTGCTAATATTTGTAAATGTAGAATTACGATAACTGATAACGTCATAATAGCCCGCGATTATTTCTGCCATCCACAGAGATTTCTCCTCGTCAAAGTACATTTCCGTGATGCCTTGATTGACAGCTAGAAGCAGCTATATACGTGCACTGCACTGCGTTGTGTATACGTGCTCTGTTCAGGGCATGCACCATGTGATCTGTGATGTCATACGGGTCCATTGCATAGGGGCTGTCAGTTGACACATATAGTCACTATCATCATATAATTGATATATTTAGCAGAAACGTCGCCATATAGGCATTTAATTTCCAATTAATTCATAAAAACACAAATAATATAGTATATGAATTATATATAATAAAATCAGAAATTAAATTATTTTTCCTGGGCTGTGTTTCACGAAAGGGGTGTATATTTACACGAGACGTAAATGTCGTAATACAAGCAACAGCACGTCATTTACGTCCAACGTAAATATACACCCCTTTCGTGAAACACAGCCCTGAAGACTAAAAAGATGTAGATATCTATGACAAAAAATACAGTAAAGTATTAAAAATAATACTAAATATAGGGTAAGAAAAATAAAATAAACAAATGTAGTATACTATATTTTATACTCGCTAAAAGGTTGTACGTATTGTGCTTATACAAAGCACTTGTTGTCATGCACCATGAAGCACAGAGTGTACAGTCCTCATAATTACATATGTAGTACAGTTACCTATTATGACAGCACAATCACCCAACATATGTACAGTGTACTCAATGTCCCCTGTTCCCCAGTACATCTACTTCTACGCTTCACAAATACAGTACAGTATACGGTAGTTCGAATATAACTTCATAAAAGCTACGTCCCTCAGAAGTTTTATATCTGGAATAATTGATTTCATGTTTCTCTAAATGTTTTATTTTTAATGTAATTTTATAACATTAACACTTATTTACTCATTTCCTATTAACTTCCAGATGTGTTCTGTTTATATTACACATTAATACAATATGGTACAGGAAACCAGGTCTGATACTGTAGTTTATACATTCTTTTACAAATAATTGGCTCAGATCTAGAATTATTTACTCATTTCCTATTAACCTTAAGATGTTTTCTTTATATTACATATTAATACAATCTGGTACAGGAAACCAGGTCTGATACTGGAGTTAACATGTTCTTCCACAGACAATACAAACAAAAGAATTGGCTCAGATATAGAACTCCACATATGGCAACAAGTTTTCTTATCAGTTCCTGTTTAGGTCTTGAAGATAAAGTAAAAACAGTTTTCATACAGTTTTATGAATGTACTAATACTGATCTATTAAAAGAAAGAAAAAAACGTTCACACAAATTTTCAATCTAATAGTACTAAGTGTATAAAGGGACTTATTCAGCTCTAATTAACTTGATAACAATAGCTTTAAGCAGTACCTAATATTTCAACACAAATATATTATTTATTATTATTATTATTATTATTATTATAGCACAAATATCCAGAATAACTGTTCAAATGCGCTATATGGAAATGGGCGCATCGTTTTAAAATTTGGTTGAAATTAACATTAAATTTGATTTGAACTTGCTCCTCTAATATATGTCTACGTACTTTCATATTTCTGACCAATTAAATCACGACACACTTTGTACGTATTATGGCACACTTCGTAAGTACGTGTGTTTGTTAGAGAACAAAGGTCACATTTTTTTCTATTTCTGTAAGCAACAGTGACTTCATCGACGTTGTGCGGCCTATCCATCTGATAATCAGACATTACATTATGCTCTACTGCATGTACACACAGATCGCACCTGGCCTGTGTGTGTATATATAGACTACATGACTGTATATATCTACAGTACGAGCTGTCCAACCATGTCATCACATAGGTAAAACTATATCAGGTCAGGGATAGGTCATAGTAATGTCCTGACAACTTATTCCACAAAGCATTTTTAACTTATAACAGACTCTAAACAAATGTATGTATAAAAAAACACCCCCAAAACAACTAATTTCTGACTGAAAATAGAATGGGAAGATATTGATTGAAGACTGAAGTAGCATGATGCATTGTGGATACTGGTGACAGACCAGGGCTGATAACTTAACTGCATTGCCATGCTACAGACAGCACCTCCTATCATGATCACATCAGAAAGGTAACTTTCAGGAACATTGATGCCAAGCTCCTAGGGTGGGACTTGAACCCGGGGCCTTTGGCTCCGAAGTCCAACCTTCTACCATAGCGCTACCACCCACCCCTGTGCCTAGGATTATCAATGTGACTGACAATAGCTTTGTGAAAGTGGTCCCAGCTATCCCCCTAGTCGTGGCTGGATTCTGAATCCAATAAACAGGGTGCAAGGAATAGGGTAAGGAGGGATAGGGGATTGGGATACTGGGATGTGATTGAGATAGGGATCTGTGTGAGGAGATAGGGACATGGGTGAGATGATAGGGATGTGGGTGAGGGGATAGGGATGTGGGTGAGAAGATAGGGACATGGGTGAGATGATAGAGAAGTGGGTGAGGGGATAGGGATGTGGGTGAGGGTATATAGAGCTGTGGTTGAGCGATAGGGATGTCCATGAGAAGATTAGGATATTGTGTGGGTGAGAGGATAGGGATTGTGGGTGAGAGGATAGGGATGTGGGCGAGGGATAGAAATGATGTGGATGAAGAAATATTGATATGGGTAAAGAAAATTAATTAGGAGGCATGGATGTGTGTGAAGAAATAGGGATGTTGTTGAGGGGATAGGGATGTGGGTGAAAAGATAAGGACATGGGTGACTAGATAGGGATGTGGGTGTACAGATACGGTCCTGACAAGGACAGCAGGGATGTTGAACTCCGACCTGCAGGACATGGAAGGACGTATAGATAAATATCCCCAGGCCACAACACAATCTTGATGGGACGCTAAATAAATTAGTATCTACATGCTCATCCACTAGGAATAGATTCCTCCTTTGTGAGGTGTTGAACACAATAGATACAGCGATACCTGGTGGCCTGAGGGTTGATGGCAAGGGGTTTTGGGGACACAATGCACATTAAAGGGGCTGTGTTCGTGTATTCTCAGCTGGATTGGTGAGGTAAGAATTCGAGCATGCAGCTAAATACGGAGAAGATAAATTGTCCTTTGGGGATTTGGAATATCGGTCATCAAAAAAGCCCAAAGTGGAAGTAGCTTAACGTCGATCAAGAGAGGCACCCATGGGCAATTTTACCTCCAAAGTACTGAAGAGTTCCTGAGCAGTGGGACGAGGTCTTGACAGTGATTAGGAGGTAATTAGGAGGTAATGAGGAAATGTGTGCAGGAGATCTAGCTTCTAATGTGATGGTAAACAGAAATGAGTTATATATGTTGGCTAAAAAGAAATGGCTTGATATTGAAGGCTAGTGCATCTTCCGTCCACTTGTGTGGAGTATTGTTACAAGTAAAGCACACAGTAGTTATATGAGAACAGCATTGAAAACAACACAGATATTTTCAGCTTTTTTTCAAAAGTATACAATTTCAAGTTCCTCGTCTGAAGACAGACTAATATTTTGACATTAACTGTTTCTCTTTCATGGAGTTGACAATGTTTATGCAAATTCAGGACATATTTAGATGGAGATGGCTATGCCTTACTTATTTTGTATTTCTTTTTACATAATGGCCTCTTTTCCTCTTTGTCTCAAAATCAGACTCTTACATCCCAAATTACATTTTGCAGTCCCTTTCTTTAGAATTCCTGAACATGCCCCTGCAGTTCCAGATTGTGTGACACTTCTGTACGAGCCCCGTCATCACCTCAGACCCTCAGATCAACGATTAACACATTATTCATGCATGCAAAATTGCGCAATCACTACCAAATGCAATATTTTATTCACGATCTACCGTACGCCAGAATTGCAAATTTAATTTCAACATGCATAGTCCTGCCAGTTAGCCTGACCCCTGACCCCCCCTGGCACAGGTGAGTCACATTCGTTATCTCAGGTAACCCCGTTTCTACCTGTGACAAGCTTATATACCCCAAGTAGCCTTGCTCCGAAAATCCCTGTCTCGACCTGAGTAAACTGTCGGCCTGATTAGTAGTGCTAGAAGCCTGAATTAATTGATGGCCAAGCGTACTGCACGACGCAGGTCAGACTATGTTTGCTGAAAGTGAGATGGGCAGGTAGGACGCAGGTAAAGCGACCGACCGGGACAGGTATGACACAGGTAAAATGATGAGGACAGGTAACACGGCAGGTAATGTGAAAGGAGAGGTGGGGGGGGGGGGGAGAACTGAGGGGAACTGGGGGAACTGAGGGGAACGGGACGTAGCACAGCCGACTGGATGGCCTACATACGCTGCAGAATATGACGTGTATTCCAACTGAACTTTTAATAAATGCATACTTTTATAATGAATGCATGATTTAATATTAGATATAATAGTATTAACTGATTGCATGCTAATTAATTGCAGTCATAAAAATAAACATTCAATGTGCTGTGTTCTTGCAAAATAAAATAATGCAAACAACACTGTCTTTTAGTCAGCATTACAACTCTTAAATACTTTTCATTCTGCAAATATGCACTTATAAACTTATATTCTGCAAATTCTGCACAGATGACATCAAATCCCTGTGACTTAAGGGACCTCATGTAGCAACAACTGCTCTTAGCCAATACATGACCTTGACAAAACATAACAAAACTATCCACTGCATGATAAAATACAGGAATGATATACAAACAAATGTTGACGTACCTTGATCACATAAGTTAATTAGATCCAGGTAATCATTGTTCAGGTACTGAGCGTAGACTTGTGGTTTACTATGTAGTAATAGTAGTAGTAAACTTCCAGCCAATCGCTGAGCAGTTGTTAACGTAGTCCACATAGTCTGATTGGTCGGGGGAAAATAAACAAAGTTTGTGGCTTAGACCTTGCCGAGATGGCTACCTGTATTTACCTGTTGTCCTGTTCCTAATGCTGGTTTATAACAGCTCTTGTAGTGGAGCGGAACCGTCCAGACTTGTTGCACAGTTGTGACGTATTAACCAGCCAGTTGATATATGTTTGTATATCTTGACTAGAAGACAACAGAGCAGAATAAATAAAATATATCTGTTTCAAACTTGAGCAGATATTGTTACTTTAACATACATGTCTTATACATACCGGGGTATATATAGAAGTAATAGTACATAGAATAGAAAAGGTACATGTCGATTGTAACATATACTAAGGTATTCATTCAATATACATTTGTTAGTCGTGGGTTTTAATTTTATTTTCTTAAAGAAAATATATGCTTAATGTTCTTTCCAGTATAGTAGTTTGTTTCTCTGAAATGAAAGAACTATAGTCTCAATTTACTGATTGCCTTCAAATAGTATCAGTTTACTAGTTACCTTATTATAGTCTCAGTTTACTGGTTACCATCCGATAGTCTCAGTTTACTGGTTACCTTCTGGTAATCTTGGTTTATTGGTTACCTTCAAATATGTTCAGTTTACTGGTTACCTTATGATTATAGTCTCAGTTTACTAGTTACCTTGGCATAGTTTCAGTTTACTGGTTATCTTCAAATAGTTTCAGTTTACTAGTTACCTTATCATAGTCTCAAGTCTCAGTTTACTGCTAATTACCTTCCAGTTATCTTGGTTTATTGGTTACCTTCAAATAGGGAAATTCAATTGTCTACAAATATGTTTTTTTAAATATATCTTCAATATATACTATTTTTCCATAAATCAGTTCATACTTTCAATGTGTGTTTCTGTATTTCATGATCAAGCGTTGATTGATATCCTTCTTGTGTGAAGAGGACATAGATGCTACTTCACAGAAACTTGTCACCTCAATGAAACCCACAACTTCTGGACCTGGACTAAGAGAGATGTTGATGAGAGTGGTGTGTGGTTGGGTGGTTTCTGGTCAGATAAGTTCCACCAGCTACTGCTGTGTACAGTCGTACAACAGCTCATGTCAATGATCACAATACCAGAGTACAGCCAACATATGACTTAAAGGGACACGTGACAAAACAGAGCCGCAAAGTTACTATAAGTCTGATAGCCACAACACCAGCTTCGGCTGTACAAGGTTATAATCCAATTGTACGCTGTCATATATCATGGCTGCCTTCCAGGATATGATACTTCTTGACAAGCATGTATAATTTCCTTGAAAACATCTGTAGACAAAAGATAATTTCCAGTAACAATTTTGCTAAATTGCTGAGAAAGTTTGTCACGTAAACAAGTTCAGAAAAATACAAGTCCTTTAAAAAAATCATCGAAGCGTGAAGACAGGCCAAGAGAAGATACAGATTTCTTGGCACTCTGCCAGGTTCTGTTCTACGTGAAGTTGTATTCATAAGAAGGCAATAAACAGCCCTGCCTGAATTCCGTTCCATGTTTTTCTTCATAAACTGGCGTCGTCATTGAATCATGTCAGCGTGTTCGGATGACGTCCAGATAATTGTAAACAAATATTTCTCACCTGAGCAATACCCAGATTATACGCTTGGTTTTCGCGGAATGTGCCGTGTGTATTGAAATTGTGTTTATATGACCGAGTTAGTGATTGAAAAATACATAAATCACACCCATCCACGCAGACAATAACTGATAGACATATATAATAAGAGTTGATTCCTAAACAACAGCCAATAACTCATAGATACATGTATAACGTAAGGACGCTCACCATCAATAACCAACATATTTAACAAGCAAATGTTCACAATAACAGCCAATAACTAATAGATATGATAAGTTGACATTCACAAACAACAGCCAATAACTGATAGATATAACATTAGGATATTCACAAACCGCAGCCAATAACTGATAGAAATGATAAAGATGATACACACAAACTGCAGCCAATAACTGATAGAAATGATAAAGATGATACACACAAACTGCAGCCAATAACTGATAGAAATTATAAAGATGATACACACAAACCGCAGCCAATAACTGATAGAAATGATAAAGATGATACACACAAACTGCAGCCAATAACTGATACATATGACAACATGATGTTAACAATAATGGCCAACAACAGATAGATATAAGAAGATGCTCGCAAACCACAGCCAATAACTGATACCAGAAGGTAATGAGGACACTATAGAGTATAACTGATCAATCCTAGCTTTAAATAGTAGCATCCTCATAGACACATGCATGCAAGCACGCACGCACGCACACTTAGAATATTCTTACATCTGATCCCAGAGTTTGGCAGCCCCGTGTCTGGCAGCCTATACCGATATTCTCAGTATATTACACGGAGCAATGAATTGATCGCTCGTAGTATTGCAATCTGACATTGAAGTTCTGTCACCCATTAAACGACTATAAATAACCAATAGAAAGATGATATTCTTTTTTAAGTAAGTCCATTTCATACTGACAAGAATGAGGTACCTACACTATAGTATACTAATGTATTTTTTAGTACACTGAAATGTTTTACATAAACTGACAATGTGTCAGGTATACTGAACCACATTGGTGTTATAGGTATACTGAAAAACATCAAGCATTTTTTATAATGCTTTATTTCCCCCCTACCCCCCCCCCCACCCTCCCTACCCCCAATTCCCTTATGGCCAATAAACCATTATCTTATCTTATCTTCTTTAGGGCCATAAATACTGAAAAGTTTGGTACTAACAACTGGAACGTTTACTGAAGTGTCTTAGTGTAAAGAGTTTACTGAAATGTATACCGGTGTAAGCATTAGTGTTACATATACTGGCAAGTGTTACATATACTGACATGTGTTACATATACTGACAAGTGTTACACGCAATGACAAATGTTAGGTTTACTGAAAAGTACTTAAGCATTAGTGTTACATATACCGACAAGTGTTACATATACTGACAAGTGTTACATATACTGACAAGTGTTACATATACTGACAAGTGTTACATATACTGACACGTGTTAGGTATTCTGATAAATGTAAGGCATACTGGGAAGTGTTCGAGGTACGCTGATAAATCTTAGGTATACTGACAAGTGACACGTGCTAAGTATACCGTGACCACCAAATCTGAGGCTGGATGTCACGCTGTATACCCACAGAGTATACTATCGTCTTCTTCTCAATCAGTTTATTCCACAAAAAACACTCACAGTGATGCATGGATATGGAGCATTAATATATACAATGAATGAACATATTTAAACATTGAATGCATAATATATAATATATATATAATATGCCACTTATAATGCGCCAAATCCACCCCCTAAGGCATGCTCTAAGCGCTACATTATTATCCCCGGCCAATGGATCATTGTACACTCAGTGTTCCTTCTCAACTCCCTGGGGAGTATACAACCCAAGCTGCCGTTTCCAGCGCT
>JAUTBZ010126017.1:0-32415 GCA_032361785.1 Lepetodrilus galriftensis | reverse complement strand
ACCCATGGCTAATAAGATGCCACACCTACGGCGCTAGCTACTGGGATCAAATTATAGTTTTTTTTACCGAAGTATTGTTTTAAGTAAAACAAACAAGATTTTTCCTACCTTTATACTTTTATTATTTGTGATTAACAACCAACACTTCATTTTGAAAAGTAAGTAACACATTGACTACCAGTACATTAAGCGTATTCTCATCAAATATTCACTTGACCTTTAGTTGACTTTCGCCAAAGTAAATCATCCAGCCGCATATTTCTCCTTACTTTTGAAGTATTCAATCACCTACTAAAATTAAAGTATGGACAGATTAATTCATAACAAAGGACTAGTCGTTGAAAGCAAAAAACCTTCTAAACAAGTTTTTGCCAACTTTCCTACCTATAACAATCAGTTACACAAAGGAGCGTTTAATGCCTTAAGAAAAGAAGTCTATCAAAAACTGGGTGACTTCAAACATACCGCTCATAACAAAATACTAGCCAAAGGAATACTGCTACTCTTTCTATTCGTAGGTAGCTTATCATTGTACTGGGTCTTTGCCACCAATGCTACCCTATTTTTAATATTAGCGACAATATTAGGCATACTCTGTTTGCCCTTAGTACTCAATATTGGACATGAATCTGTACATGGTAATTTTACTGCAAGTAAAAAAATAAATAAACTCGCCAAATGGGCATTTTTCCTTTTAGGCACAAGTGACTATTTTTGGGGCTTAAGACACAATTATGCCCACCACAGTTATGCAAATATCGGGGATTGGGATTTAGATATTGAGCAATCAAAAATCATTCGCCTGTCTCCCCAACAAACATGGGAAAAAAGACACCAATATCAACATTGGTATATGCCCGTAGTATTTATGTTTTATACCATCGTCTGGTTCTTTTATCGCGATTTCAAAGACATCTCCCATCATGAGTTTGGAAAAAAGACCATCAAAAAGCATCCAAAAAAAGAAATCATCAAACTCTTCGCAGCAAAAATTGTCCACTTGATTTTCTTAATAGGAATTCCTTATTATTTATCGCAAGATATTGGTTTAGTGATGAAAGGATTCTTTCTATTCCATTTTTCGGCAAGTGTATTGACCACTTTTGCCTTAATCAGCACGCATGTAGGAGAAACACAAGAAGTGGTCACTGTAGAAGGCGACAAACTACCCTACTCGTGGTTGGAGCATCAATTTAGGACAACCGCAGATTTCAGCACCGGTAACAATTGGATGACTCATTTTTTTGGTGGATTTAATCATCATGTCGCGCATCATCTATTCCCCAATATCCCACACATCTACTACCCTGCTATCACCCCAATTATAAAGCGCCACGCCAAAGAAAACGGCATCCAATATCACGATTACAAGAATTTGGGCCAAGCAGTCATCTCCCACTTCAAACGGTTAAAAAAACTATCCGTCCCCACCACCTAAAAACCCCGAAGGGGTTCCCCAATATTTACCACAAATAACATTTGTGGTAAAAAAAAAAAGTCATGAAACTAGCCAAGAAAAAAGACAAGGCAAAGGTAGTAGCCATTTTAGAAAAGTCCTTTGCAGAAAATAATACCCTTCTTTTTCTAACAAGAAATAAAAACCGCATCCGTAAGATTGCAGAATATGCTTTTGATTATGCCTTGCGGCGAAAAGGCGTCTTTCTATCCGATTCGGAGAATGGCGTAGCCATCTGCTACGAGTACAATCATAAAAAGAAAGACCTTCTTGATTACTTCTATGAAGTCAAGCTCTTTTTTAGTGCGCTTTCGCTAAAAAGAGTACACAAAATCTTAGCCCACACCAAAAAGATAGAAGATACTCGACCCAAAGACGGAAATTTCCTGTATTTCTGGTTCTTCGGTTCCAAACCTGAAAAGTTAAAGCATAATTCTGCCAAAGAACTGTACCTAAATATTCTAAAATTAGCCAAGAAAAAGCAATTAAACATCTATGCCGAAACAACCATTCTAAAAAATAAAAACGTCTATGAGCGCTTTGGATTCGAAGTCTATAAACAATGGTTTAATCCCGATAGTGGTTTTAATGTTTGGTTTATGCGTAGGATTGTTGTTTAGTAATGGTGACTTCAAATACTGTGTGAAAATTGTCGCAAAATACTTGAAGACTTTGCCATGACTAAGCCCCCTGCCTACTGCGCAACTGTAGACAGGGGGCTTACCATTTTGCCCGTTCCACAAAACCCAAGAAGCGTGCAGCCGTTATATCGAAATACCATTAAACCGATGTACCGAAAGTTGAACTTTATTAATCTCTATTTAGGTTCTGCAATCTTGGCCATAAACACATAAGAATTGGTCTTATGATTTTTAAGAATCACCACAAATGGCTTATTAAAGTGCATTGGTGGAACTGCAGAAGTAACAAATATCCCAATTGAAGTAATGGCAGCACCTTCGGCTCCTTTCTCATCAATTTTTAGGAAAGTTTTATGCAGTGCTTTACCAATTTTCAAAGGACCACCTGCCGTGCCTAAATTTGTAAAATCAGCATTTCCAAATGGCAAGGTCATACCCATATTTTTAAGCGGCTCATTTAGCAAAACCTTATAGTCCACTTCAAATTTTGGCAAACCAACAAACACTCGTTGATTTTCGAGCTTTGAAGCATATAAATCATCCAGCATTTCCAAGTTCAACTCATTAATAAACTCATTAATTTTTTTAACCTTAGGCATTAAGAAAGTCATGGAAAAATCATCGTTTCTAAACTTTAGATCCAGCGCTAGGTAGTCATCATTTGCGTAAGCATCATAATGAGAATCATTATTCATAAAAGGCACAGAGATTACCGTACCATCAGATTTGGTAAAGTCATTATTATAGGTCATATTTTCCAAAAAACCATTCTTCCAATCCGCCTTAAAATATAAAGCATTGATCAAAAACATAACATCATCCCCAGATATCTCTTCTAAAATCTCCTTAATTCGACCTTCTGTTTTTTCATTGACCCAGCCATTAATATCCTCCTTTGTGGTTGGCAAACTGAAATCGTACTGATGTTGTTCAGCACTATAAGCATCGGCAGTCTTCACCAAAAAATCAGACTTCATATCGATTCTTTGATTGTCCCAAAACAAGCCATTGGCCATCTCAAATTTAGTCGTATCATTCTGATAATCAAACGATTGCAATAGTGACTTATAGGTAGAATTAATGGCATCCATGTCATTGTTCTCCGCTCCAAGAACAGAAAGAATTTGATTACGTGTATCGCCATTTGCCCCATTGGCAGCCATTAAGAAAGCAGATTTAATACTCAAAGGAGAAAGAATAACATTTTGCTCATTCTCTGCGTCATTTACGATGGTTTTGAAGATATCCACCACAAAATCAGTTGATTCAAAAGTCTTAGGCGAATTTGGCATAGGGAGCTTTGTCTCCTTGCAGCTTGAAATAAAAGCAAACACAATTAATAAATACAAAAAATTCTTCATTTTTTTTAATTTTTGAGTTGAACAATAGAAAAGTCTATGGTCTCTACTCTTCATAACCGCAATGTACCCCAAAATGGTTGGGTAAGAAACTTAAAAGAAAAAGAAATTTACGTAATTTGCACCAATTCTCATCATAATAACTAAAAAGAATTGCCTACTCACCAAATCATTAAATTAAGTCATCCAACACGACTATCCGATTATTTAGTTGGAATATTTGAAGAGCTTTCCACGCGCAGCAGTATAAAAAAGGCCTTCAAAAGGCGCCAGATTAAAGTCAATGGTCAGTTACAACCAAGTGGCTATTGGGTGCAGGCCAATGATATCATTACCTACCAAGCCCAAACGTTAATCCCCAAAAAGGTTTTAGAGCTTGACTTGCCCGTTTTGTTTGAAGATGAATATTTGGCAATCGTACACAAACCCCCAGGTATTTCGGTCAGTGGCAATCAATTTTATACCATTCAAAATGCCCTACCATTTAATCTAAAGGTATCGACTCTGACTGATGCCATTCGCCCCTTGCCCGTTCATCGTTTAGACAATCCAACTTCTGGACTCTTGATTATTGCCAAGACCAAAAGTGCAAGAGTAACACTTGGTAATCTATTTTTGCGCAAGCAAATCGAAAAGCAATATCATGCCGTCGTCATTGAAAAAATTACAGAAAAAGGTCAAATTCTTTCTCCTATCGGCCAGAAAAAAGCCCAAACAGAATTCCACAGAGTCGATGTCGTGCCCTCTTTGAAAAGCAAGTATCTTTCCTTAGTAAGGCTTACGCCAAAAACAGGACGTACCCATCAATTGAGAATTCATCTAGCCTCCATCGGACATCCCATCCTGGGCGATAAATTATACGGTATCGAAGGATTGATTTTGAAACAAAAAGGACTGTTTCTATGTGCGACCTATTTGTCTTTTAAACATCCGATACTAAACAATCAAGTCGAAATATCTATACCAATCCCCCACAAATTTCTGAAAAGAATGGAAAATGAAGCCAAAAGGATAAAAAAACATCATGTAGATGATTAATCACATCTTAATTGTCTAATATTCTACCTATTACATATTTCATCATTCTATAAAAAAGATTACCTTTGCACCCGGAAAAAAAGAACTTCGTTCTAGGTTGTTCGTAAAATTAATTTCCCCATTCCATCAAAGGGTGGTTTATTTCATCAGGAAGTAAGATTATAGATTAATTAAACAATCCTACTTCATCAAAATATAAACATATGGCTACTGTAAAGAGAGTTGCGATTAACGGATTTGGAAGAATAGGCAGACACCTATTTCGCGAGTTATCAGGCATGAAAGGTATTAAAGTTGTTGCGGTCAATGATTTAGCCGATTTAGAGACACTCACTCACCTTTTAAAATATGATACCGCCCAAGGGATTTTTGATAAGAAAATCTCTTTAGTAAAAGGTGGTTTCAAAATGGGAACATCCAAAGTATTGGCATTCTCCCAAAGAAACCCTGAAGAGCTACCTTGGGAAAAATTAAACATCGACATCGTTGTAGAATGCACTGGTTTTTTCCGTACCAAGGAATCTGCTGGACTTCACTTAAAAGCTGGCGCAAAAAAAGTATTACTTTCCGCTCCCGCTAAAGGACCTGGCGTCAAAACCGTCGTCATTGGTGTCAATGAAAAACAAATTAAAGCGTCGGACAAGATTATCTCCAATGCTTCTTGTACCACTAACTGCCTAGCTCCAGTCACCAAAGTGATTGTAGATAACTGGGGATTCAAAACAGGTTCTTTTTCTACGGTTCACTCTTATACCGCAGATCAAAAGTTACAAGATGCACCACATAGAGACTTGAGAAGAGCACGTGCAGCAGCACAAAACATCATCCCAACTTCTACAGGTGCTGCTATTGCAACAGGACTTGTTATTCCTGAAGTAAAAGGAAAAATGACCGCAATGGCCTACAGAGTACCGACCATTACGGGCTCTATCATTGAGTTAAATTGCATCATCAAAGAGAAAACAACTTTGGAAGAAGTTTTAGCTACATTCAAAAAAGCAGCTAACGGAAAGATGAAAGGAATCCTGAAGTACAACGAAGAGCCTATCGTCTCTAGTGACATCATCGGAAGTAACTACTCATCTATTTTTGATGCGCCTTTAGTGGCACTAAATGGCAAAAACTTGCGTGTAATCAGCTGGTATGACAACGAAGCAGGGTATGCTGCTAGATTGGCTCAACTAGTGGATTTAGTAAAAGTATAAATTATTTCGGGGCATTGTTCTTCTAACAATGCCCTTTTTTTCTCCCCCTAGGCTTCAGACTACTCATTCAAAGAACTTAATTTTCCATGAAATTTAAAGATAAAAAAGTCCTAATTCGTGTTGATTTTAATGTCCCTTTAGACAAAGACTATCACGTCACTGATGATACCCGAATTCGTGGAGCACTTCCTTCTATCAAACGTTTAATTGAGCGTGGAAGCGCTCTTATCATTATGTCTCACCTTGGGCGTCCAATGAAAAAATTAAAAGAAGATGGATCTATCGATCGGGAACGTTTTACCTTAAAACACATCATCCCAAGACTCCAAGAGTTAGTGGGTCAGCCTATTCTTTTTGCGGAAGATACTGTTGGAGAAGATGCGCAACGTAAAGTCGCTGCCTTACAACCAGGTCAAATTCTGCTGTTAGAAAATACTAGATTTGAGCCAGGTGAAAAGACAGGGGACAAGGAGCTTGCGCAAAAAATGGCCAATCTAGCTGATATTTATGTCAATGATGCATTTGGCACAGCACATCGTGCGCATGCTTCTACCGCTGTTATCGCATCCTTTTTTGACAATGATCATAAGACATTTGGTCTCCTTATGGAAAAGGAAATCGCTAACGCCAACAAATTACTCAATAATCCAGAAAGACCGTTGACGGCTATCGTCGGTGGAGCAAAAGTTTCTGACAAGATGCTGCTATTGGATAAGCTCATTGACTTGGCAGACAATATCATCATTGGTGGTGGGATGGCTTACACTTTCTTTTTGGCCAATGGTGGACAAGTCGGCAACTCCTTAGTTGAAGAAGATCGTGTACAACTCGCCAAAGAATTACAAGAAAAAGCACTTCAAAAAGGAACCAATATTTATTTGCCCGTGGACTCTATTGTTGCAGATGATTTTAATGAAAATGCCCATACACTCGTAGTCAATAGCAATGAAATTGCTGATGGCTGGATGGGCTTAGATATTGGTCCTGAAGCAGCAACCACATTTAGCAATGTCATCAAAGAATCAAAAACAGTCCTTTGGAATGGGCCTATGGGCGTCTTCGAGATGACTCCTTTTGCAGGCGGAACCCATGCCGTCGCCAAAGCTGTTGCGGAAGCCACAAAAAAAGGCGCTTTCACCTTGATAGGTGGTGGTGATTCTGTTGCGGCAATCAACCAACTAGGTTTAGCCAATGAAGTAAGCTATGTTTCTACTGGGGGCGGTGCCATGCTGAAATTTTTGGAAGGCGCTAAGTTGCCTGGTATTGAAGCTATCGAAGGATAATTTAGGAACTTCATTGCTTCTTTTTAATGATTTTTTTCAGAATGGGTTTACTTTGGTACACAGCCGTTATATCGGAATACCATTAAACCGATGTACCGAAAATTGAGTCATCCATCCAAAAAAAATAAACAATACTCCAACATGAATTTCATAGTTTACGATCTAGAAGCAACTTGTTGGGATGGCCGTCCGCCTGGGATGATTCAGGAAGTCATTGAAATCGGGGCTTATAAAATTGACGAATATGGACAAGCTGTAGATAAATTTAGCCGCTTTATCAAGCCACAAGCGCATCCTGTATTGTCCCTTTTCTGCAAGCAGCTAACAGGTATTACGCAAGTGGATATCAACAGGGCAAGTACTTATCCGAAAGTTATTGATGCTTTTCTAGATTGGATAGACATTGATGAAGACTATGTGCTGTGTTCGTGGGGTGATTTTGATCGCAAGATCTTTATTAAAAATTGTACGCAACATCAGTTAGATGCTGAATGGGCAGAACAACACATCAATCTTAAAGCCCAATATTATCGTATCCGTAATTTCTCAAAGCCTGTAGGTCTTCAAAAAGCACTTCGCAAGGAAGGTTTTGAGTTTGATGGCGACCCGCATCGGGGCATTGATGATGCTTTTAATACGGCTAAGATATTTATGCGCTTGATGGATCGATGGGAATACTAAAGTGTTAGAGCGTCTTCCTGCGGCAACTAGCAGAGATTAAGCAACACCTTACGGATGAACAAAGCAACCTTTTCGTAAGGATTCCATGGAAGCAAGGCCTTTTTCCCGTGCTAGTTTCATGTTATTTTCTGGAATTTCTTCGACATTTGGGTAAGTAGCAATGGCCTGTTCTAAACTGGCTTCAGGGATGACATGAAACATGGGATATGGGGAGCGATTCGTATAATTGGCAGGATCATCTACTTCCGCTTCCGCAAAACAATACTCCGGATGAAAGGTCGCTAACTGATAAATACCCCGATAAGATTGTTCGTCTAGGAGCCGATCCGCTACCGCAACCAAATCCAAATAAGCACCAAAATAATCATCTTGATTCAGCCCAAAATTAGGAAATACCACCAAACTCGTTTCATACTGCTCCGAAGCATCCAAAAAAGCACATTCGGCTATCACTTTTTCAAGAATAATGGCTATGTCATCTTCGTCTACTACTTTGACATTCAGTTGATTATGCGTAACTACAGGAGCGGCAAAAGGGCAAAAATTTAGCCCGATGACTACCCTATTGACCCAATTCATGGTTTCTTCAACAATTATTTTCTGTGATTTCATTTTGACATCTCTATTGTGAATTTCAAAAGCTATTTGCGAAAGCAAAATTAACTAAAGAAATGAACTATACTACATAAAAAAGGTTTTTAAGCCATTCTATCCATTTAGAAAATACAATTTACCCATATGGCACGCCGCGGCAATAAGAATTCAGAACCCTTTCGTAAAGTATCGTGGAAGGAGATAAAAAAGAGTGCGTATATTTTTCAATTTGTGAAGCCCTACAAATGGCACTTCATTCTTGGAATGACCCTTTTAACTATCTCTAGCTTGGTTTTCATGGCCTTCCCTGGGGCCGCTGGAGAAATGGCCAATGTTGCCAACAAACAACCAAAATATCCTGAATACCATCTAAAAGTTTTAGATTTTGCTTGGATCTTTTTGGGCATTGTTCTTATCCAAGGTATTGCTTCCTATATCAAAACAATTTTATTTGCTAGAGTCAGTGAAAAAGGGATGGCCGATGTTAGAAGTGCTGTTTTTGGCAAGATGATTCGTCAGGAGATGACCTATTTTGAGCAATTTCGGGTCGGGGAGCTAACCAGTCGGTTGACTTCAGATATTGAGAAACTACAATCTGCATTTTCCGTAACGCTAGGAGAATTTTTGAGACAAATCGTTATTCTCTTTGCAGGAATTGGGATATTAGTCTATTTCAATCCAAAGTTATCGATGATTATGCTGATGACATTTCCGGTTATTGTCATTTTGGCCATGGTCTTTGGCTCTAAGATCAAAAAGCTATCGAAGGTCAGACAAGAAAGAATAGCGGCATCGAATACCGTCGTTGATGAAGTATTTCAAGCCTTTTCTACCGTTAAAGCTTATGCCAATGAGTGGTATGAAGAAACCCGTTATACCAAGTCTTTACAGGATATTGTCTCGGTGTCACTTCGTTTTGCCCATTCCAAAGGTCTATTTTTTATATTTATGACTGTCTTCCTATTTGGGGGTATTTTCTTTGTATTGATACAAGGTGCCTTATTGGTCGAATCGCGTGAAATGCAGGTCGGGGATTTATTCTCCTTCATTATTTATACAGGAATTATCGGCTCTGCGATTGCAGGTTTAGGCAATTTATACACCGAAATAGCAGGTGCAATCGGCGCCACTGAACGCATCTCCGAAATACTCCAAAGAGACATTGAAGTCGCCCCAACACCACCGACTGAAGAAGAAAAAGTCCGTTTTAAGGGGGCGATTGAATGGCAAAACATCCGTTTTACTTATCCAAGACGGCAAGAGATGGAAGTATTAAAAGGTATTTCCATCAAAGTACAACCGGGTGAAAAAATCGCTCTAGCAGGGCAAAGTGGTTCTGGAAAGTCCACGATAATGAGTCTTTTGCTACGCTTCTATGAACCCGACTCTGGGCAAATATTAGTGGACGGAAAAGAAGCAAAGTCCTATAATCTCACTGCTTACCGTCAAAATTTTGCCATCGTCCCCCAAGATGTCGTCCTTTTTGGCGGAAGCATCAAAGAAAACATCGCCTACGGACTACCTAATGCGACAGAAAAACGCATCATCGAAGCCGCCCAACAAGCCAATGCTTGGGACTTTATCCAAACTTTTCCAGAAGGGCTTGAAACCATCGTCGGAGATCGTGGCACTAGACTATCTGGTGGGCAGCGCCAGCGCATTGCCATTGCCCGAGCCATCTTAAAGGATCCAGCCATTTTACTTTTAGATGAAGCGACTTCTTCCTTGGATGCTGAATCCGAAAGAGTCGTTCAAGAAGCCCTAGACCGCTTGATGGAAAACCGAACATCCATCATCATCGCTCACCGATTGGCCACTATCAAAAACGTAGACAAAATTTACGTCATAGAGTCCGGTGAAGTCATAGAGTCTGGTACCCATCAGGAGCTTTCGCAAAAAGTAGGGGGCACTTATAATGCCTTAGCAAAATTACAGTTTGTATAACGGCAATGCGAATTCATTCGCATAATGGCCAATGCGAATTCATTCGCATAGTTCAGCATTCGCATAATTCAGCATTCGCATGTGTCCTATTCTCAATAGATTTTGCAAAAAAATAGCAAAACAATAAATTTACAACAGCAAAACAAATATTATCGTATATTAGAAAACCCAATTTCAAAATTTGAACACTGTTATGAAACAACTCCTACTCTTCATCTACACCCTAAGCATCTCCTTTTCCCTTTTTGCGCAAGCAGGATGCACCGATCAACAAGCCAACAATTATAACGAAAACGCCATCGAAAATGATGGAAGTTGTACTTATGACTACACGGAGCTCATTCCACAGTTTCGTACAACCTTGCACGATGATTTGAAAGAGATATCGGGGATGATTACTTATAATAACCGTGTTTTTGGTCTAGCGGACTCTGGCAACCCAGCGGCCATTTATGAATTCGATACGATAACAGGAGTTATTCTCCATACCAAAGAATTATTAGGCACCGAGAATATAGACTGGGAGTCCATGACCAAAGACGATGCTTATGTATATATCGGCGACACAGGAAATAACAAACATGGAAATCGGACCAATTTGGTCATTTATAGGTTTCCAATCGGGGAGTTAGATGCAGAAGGAGACATTCCGAGCATTAAAATTGACCGCCTTTTTTATCATTATGAAGATCAGACGGACTTTACTTCTCTACCCAAGAATACGACTCGTTTTGATTGTGAATCCATCATTAGTTTAGGGGATTCCATTTATTTATTTACGAAGGATTGGGAAAAACTAATGACCCGCTCCTACTCTATCCCGAAGACTCCTGGCACTCATCAAGCCATATTGCATGACTCTCTAGTGGTTGCAGGGATCGTAACGGATGCGACCACATCTGGGGATACCATGGTGGTATTACTAGGTAGTTCACTTTTTGGCAACTCGTTTTTAGAGATTTTGTTTGACTATGCAGGCTATGATGTTTTTTCTGGGAATAAACGACAAATCAAGGTAAAGCATTCGTCTTTAGGTCAGCCGGAGTCGCTTACGCTAAATGACAATTTTTCTGGATTTATAGGTACAGAGTCCTTCAAAGTCAGTGGAATAAAGAAAAAACAGGCCATCTTTAGTTATAGCATCCAAGAATATCTACACAATCCGACCCTACCCTTGGAACAATTGGTTTCGGAGACACCCAAATTGAACATTTTCCCTAATCCAGTAAATTCAGGTACTTTATCCTTCAAAATTCCCGAAGCACTCCGGGCAAAAACTGTTAAACTCACTTGGGTAGATGCAAAGGGTCAAATTTTGGACATCACCCAACGTCCAGCACCGCAGTCAGCGACTTCCATGAAATTTAAAATTCCAAACATTACCCAAACTGGTCAACACTACCTAGTAATCCAAGCCGGTACGGAAAAATATGTCGGCATTGTTTATGTGCAAAAATAGCACACAAGTCTAGTTAAAATAGAAGAAATAGAACAATGCGATGAAAACGACAGTTACAATTGCTGCAATTGTAAAGAATTTCTTAGTGTTTGCGTCATCCAATCTCTCGACTTGTTCTTTTTGTCTCTTTTTTCTTTTCTTTCTTGCCTTTACCATGATGTTTATTTTTGTGTGGAAAGGGTCTTACGACAAATTCCACTAATTGATTTAAAACTTGGGTACAAGTTAAGAATAATTTTGAAAAGAGACAAAAGTTTACTGATTAGGTTTGCGAAACGCTGCGTCTAGGATGCTTTTAGATTTACAAAACGTTTGTTTTTAGTGTTTTTAGATTTACAAAACACTTGTTTTCGATGGTGGAATAGAATGGATGCAATTGGCTTTTGTTCCCCCAAATAGGAAGAAACAAACACGGGTTTTATGGACTAAACCCGTCAGAGAAGAAGCTGATTTAATTTACTTCAGTAAATTATCTGTGAAAAAATCCGTTCGTATTTTCCATAAAGATCTGTGTTCAATCTGTCTAATCCGTAAAATCTGTGTTCTGATTCTCAAAATTCAAGGAAAACCAGGAGACATACTCCAATTGCACCAGAATGAATTAGCATCTTCACAGCTTCCATTTAGCAATGTATTGGGAACCTACGCTTTTGAGATCTAGGTTTTCGGAAAACAGCGTTATTTTACGACATCTGGCGTTGTTGGATTATACCCAAATCTTTTATCCGGAATCTCCACACCTAGCTGATGAAGCATATAGCCTAAGCTAGCAAAATGATGAATCGCATGACTATGTGCTTGACATAAGGCACTCCCAAGGGTATAATTGACTTGAACAAGCCCTAACCCCAAATCATCCACCACTTCGACAGAAATATTAGGATCTAGACCTTGGATTGTCTGTAGCTTTTGGACGATATCATCTAGATAATTTCTAGCAACGCCGATATTTGTTTCAGCTAGTTCATTCCGGTCACGAGCAGTTAAATCCACCTTCTTCTCGTCTAAGCCTTTGAAAATACAAGAGAAAATATCAAGAACATGCCTAAAATGCTGGCCAATAGTTGAGTTATAAGGGCCAATATTGGTATTGACAAACTGCTCATTGGTCAAATTATCCAAAAGAACATACCCACGATCCAAGTTACTAAGGATTGGCTTTATTACAGGAGTCATCATAATTTTTAATTTAGGTGTTTTGCTTGCGCCTATTGATTAGCTAGGTAGGCAAAAACTACAAAAACATTTGAACGGACAATACGATGCCCAAAACCACAAAGATACTAGCCAATACATAGTTAATATTTTTCGCAAGGAATGCCGCTTTCTTGACAATTATATCTGCAAACATGGCATAAGTTGTAAACAAAGCGAAAGCACCAAGCACCGCACCTGCCACTAAGAAGTAACTATTAGGTGCGACTAATGTAACTAACCCCTTAGCTTCCAATAATGAGCTGGCTCCTAAATAAAATGGAATCCCTAACATATTAATGGAAGACATAAACAGACCTTGAAGGAAAAAATTACCACTTTCCTTTTTTCCTTCTGCTTTAAATTTCTTTCGTGCTTGTGTAAAAAAGAAGAAAGCCAATCCAAAGAAGACAAAAATACCTGCTATTTTTAGTTTTTCAATGATTTCTGGGTGTTCACCAAGGTATTTGGCAAAATATACCGCAATAAATGCATGTAAAGTGACAATACTCGCTGCACCAGCTGAAAATTGAATCGCTTTTGGGCGTCCTTTTTCTATAGCTGTTCTAACGGAAGTCATATTCAACATGCCTGGTGGTATCAACCCTACATAGGCCATTAAAAATCCATAAAACAAATGTGATAGGTAAATCATGTCTCTCTTTTTTGTGTAAATTAAACAGTGATTGTGCAATGATGCGCAAAGATAACAAAACCAAAGACATCAAAACTGTGATAGGTATCACATGCCATATTAAACATTCATTGTACCTTTGGGTATCAAATGAACTAATTGACCATTCGTGAACCATAAAATTTGTTATACATGGGATTTTTTGACTTTTTATTCGGAAATAAAAAACAACCTTCTACTGATTTTAAGCAATTAGCTATAAGTGGGGCTTTAATCTTAGATGTTAGAACTAAGGAAGAATTTGATGCTGGCCATATTGATGGAGCCATCAACATCCCAGTTCAAGTAATTGAAGAGCATCTAGAAAAGATTAAAGGATATAATAAAAATATGGTCATCGCTTATTGTAGAAGTGGACGTAGAAGCGGCAAAGCCACCAATATCCTAAATAACGCCCATATTAAAACGGTGAATGGGGGTGGATTTGAAGCTTTAAAAGAGATTTTAGCTTAATTCATCGTATTTTGGGGCAACCCGAATACAAAAAATAGGAACGCTGAAGGTGTTCCTATTTTTTTTTTGCTTTTCAGGTATTATGTTAAAATAATTGACCATTTTAACATAAAATAATTTACCTTTACCGCCTGTATTGGACGCTTTTAGAAGGTTGGTACAAAACATCTAAAGACAGCCTGTATATTTAACCTAACCAGAAAAATTAAATCATGAATCTTCACGAATATCAAGGGAAAAAATTATTAGCCGGATATGGCGTAAAAATCCCAAAAAGCATGGTAGCTAACACTCCTGAAGAAGCGGTAGCTGCCGCCAAAGAATTGTTTGAGCAAGGCTCTCAAGGATGTGCTGTAAAAGCTCAAATCCATGCAGGTGGACGTGGTAAAGGTGGTGGTGTCAAAATCGCTAAATCTTTAGATGATGTTAAAACTTATGCCAATGATATTTTGGGCATGATGTTAATCACTCCACAAACTTCAAAAGAAGGAAAGTTAGTTCGCAAAGTGCTTATCGAAGAGAATGTATTTGTAGATGGACCTTCAGAAGCACAAGAATTTTACGTAAGTGTCCTAATGGATCGCGAAAGATCTCAAAATGTCATCATTTATTCTCCGAAAGGAGGAATGAATATTGAGCAAGTCGCAGAAGAGACTCCTGACCTTGTTTTTAAAGAATATATCCACCCAGGATTAGGCCTTAGACCTTTTCAAGCAACGAAAATTGCTTTCAATCTAGGCCTTTCTGGTAAAGCATTGAAAGAAATGGTGGCTTTTGTGAAGTCGCTTTATGCTGCCTTTTTAGGTAGTGACGCTAGTTTATTTGAAATCAACCCTTGCTTCAAATCTTCTAACGACGAGATCATGGCTATTGACTGTAAAGTCGCTTTAGATGGCAGTGCCCTGTACCGCCACGCTGATTTAGCGGCATTGCATGATCCACATGAAGAAGACCCAACAGAATTAGAAGCTAAAGAATTTGACCTTAACTATGTCAATCTTGATGGTAACATCGGTTGCATGGTCAATGGAGCTGGTCTAGCGATGGCGACCATGGATATGATTAAGCTTTCTGGTGGAGAGCCTGCCAACTTCTTGGATGTAGGTGGTACAGCTGATGCGACACGTGTAGAAAATGCCTTCAGAATCATTCTAAAAGATCCTAAAGTTAAAGCTATTTTAGTGAATATCTTTGGCGGGATTGTGCGGTGTGATCGTGTAGCGAATGGTGTCGTAGATGCCTATAAGAATATCGGGGATATCAAAGTGCCTATTATCGTAAGATTACAAGGTACCAATGCGGATATTGCTAAGGATATTATTGATAATTCTGGATTAAATGTTATTTCAGCTATTTCTCTGCAAGATGCTGCAGACGCTGTAGCTAGCGTACTATAATAAACGGGGTTGTTTTTTGCTAGGGCTACCCTGCTAAAAACAACCCCTAATTCATTTTGGGGGGTGTCATATTTTACACATGATGAGACACCATTATATCATTTTTTGCTTGATTTGCCTGACCGTCTCTATAAGTTGTAGAGGGGATAGATTAGTTTCTAGAATAAGCACGCCAAAAGAGACCTATCCCGAAACTGGATTTCAATGGGGATTTATGAATCCTGCAGGCGCAATCATCATCCCTGCCAATTTTCAAGAAGTAAGAGACTTTCAAGACAGTTTTGCGGCTTATAGACAAGATTATCTTTGGGGCTATATCAACCAAACTGGCGTTTCGGTCATCAAACCCAAATATTTACAAGCACATTCCTTTTCGAGCCAACTGGCCCGAGTAGTCACTACGGATGGGCGTACGATTTATATTGATCCTTTCGGAAAATCTGCATTTGATCTCCATTGTTCCAAAGCAGGAAACTTTTCTAACAATAGAGCACCTATTTGGAAAAAAAATAAAGTTGGTTACATCAACACCAAAGGTCGCATCGTCATCAATCCCAAATATGACGATGGCAATGAATTTTATCTAGGCACTGCCATTGTGAAAATTCAAGATAAATTTGGATTAATTGACCCTTACGGAAAATTCTTAATCAAGCCAGAATATGACCTGATCTACATTGAAAAATACTCCAAAGATAATTTATGCCTGCTTAAAAAAGATGGTTTGGTTGGTTATTACAACCTAAGTTCAGAAGAATATCTACCAACCATCTTTGACGATGGTCAACCTTTTTTCAATCATTCTGCTGTCGTACAAAAAGACAGCCTTTATGGAGTCATCGATAGAGATGGAAATTGGCTATTGCAACCGATTTTTCCAGAGCTCATTAACTTGGGCAATCACCGTTGGGCATTATTTGATGAGAAGGAATATTTTATGATTGATAAAGATGGTTTGCAATATGGAGAAGGATTTAACCAAATCTATCGTTTTTCCGAGAATCTAGCGACTGCTCAAATTGACCAAAAATGGGGATTTGTGGATACCCTTGGAGAATTTGTCATCCAACCTATTTATGATGTTGTTTGGCCGTTTAATGATGGCTTTGCTCGTGTTGGGACAACATCAGGTGTTGGGTTTATTGATAAACAAGGGAATTATATCATCGAGCCACAGTTGGTGGATATCCGTGATTTTCAGGAAGGATTGGCTCGTTTTAGTGTTCGAAAGTAACCGTCTTTTTGGCTCCGATTAAAATCGGAGTTACAGAAACAGATAGCTAGACTAACTATTGGATGGTCTTTGCAAAGTAAACTGCATCAAATCTGCATCATCTTTAGGCAATTTCATCATTTTTTCATAAACCAGGCCTAGCTTTTTGAGTAACTGCTGAGAGTTTATATTATCTTCTGTGGTATATCCACATATTTTATTCACGTCTAAGTCCTTGAATGCATACTCAAGCACTCTCTTAGCACTTTCAAAGGCATATCCCTGTTTCATATATTTTGGCAACAAAGAAAACCCAATATCCATACAATCAAAACCTTCTCTTGCAAATATCCCACAAGATCCAATTTTTACATTTCCCTGCTTTAACATGACTGTGAAATTAATGCTTGACTTTCCAGAAATTGTCATCATTCTTGCCTTGATGTATTCTTGAGCAAGATCTATATTGGTCACATGCCGATCACCAATGTACTTTAACCACATAGGTGTATTCAATAGTTCTAAGACAAAAGCAGCATCTTCTTCGTTGGAAGTGCGCAATATTAGTCTTTCTGTCTCCATACGCTTATATTCTTTCATTTGGGGTCACTTTATTGCTGTTAAAATGATGCAAGGACCTGAAAAGGTCAAATCCTTGCATCGAATTGTTAAATTTTATAAGCTAGGCTCCATTGGAGATACTGGTTGTGTTCTCTATATCTTCCAATTTCATTACTGTCCATATCTGTTAAGTTCACGCTAAGTGATGGCTTTATTGAAGAACTAGCCTTCAATCCAACAGCCAAGTATTCTGTTAGACTAAAATTAACGCCAAATACTCCGCTTAATTCTGGTTTTCCAATTAAACCTAAATCAAGATTTCCTTTAGAATAAGTCAATTCTGGACCAAGAAAAAGTACAAATTCTTCTGACACATGATAATCTACAAGCAAGGGCAGTTGCCAATAATTGATTTTCACTAAGGAGCTATTCTTATATTTGAATCCTTTTTGAATATAACCAGGCTCAATTGTGACTCCAATTTCTTTCCAAAATCTATATTCAATTATACCATTCACATTAAAACCCCAAATAGGCTCTGGCGAAAATAAATCAATCAATTCATTATTATCAACATGCACACTGGGCTTAACTACATCAACACCAACCTTCACTCCAAAATGAAAGTCCTGAGCCCAAACAGGAAAAGAAATAAAATAAAAAATCAAGATGAAAAATCTTTGTTTTAAATACATATTATTTTTATTTAGTTCTAAACTATTGAACTAACCAAACGCACTCCAATACACTTTATTCTTTTTTAACAAATGTCATTTATCACCATTCATAAATCATCAGATACTACTCTTTACATTCCCGAAACACCCGTACATCACAGCTTGCGCAAATATTCTTATCCAATCTTGAATAAATGGTCGCAATCGCCAAACGCTTATCTGCAAAGAAATTTTCAGGCCCGATTTTATCATAAAATCCACCTTTTCGCAAGACATCTTGAGCGACAATCTTTAAGTTGGCGAAGTACAGTCCCCCACCCTTATCTTTCCATTTTTCGGCTTCATAACTCAACCATTCTGCGGCCGCCAAATCAATGAAGTTAATGCCCCTAGCGATGATTAGGACATGTTTGTAATCCGTTTTATTGAGTTCTGCAAAAAACGCTGCTACAGCTTCTACAGAGCCATAATAGATTGACCCATCAATCCGAATCACTTTTAATTGCGGACATTCCTGCAAAGATTCATCTCGAATAATATTCTTGAAATTACCAGAAGTACCCACAGCCATGGCCGCAATATTGGGACTTGATGTCCGCTCTAGATAAAAGATAAAAGATGTCAAAACACCCAATAAAATAGCAAATTCTAATCTAGGAATAAACATAGTGCCTAATGCCGTTACCGCCAAAACAATCAACTCCCGCTTACTACTCCGAATCACTTGCTTAATATGATGAAAATCGATTAGGTTATAACCAACCAACAAGATAATTCCACCCATTGCTGGCTTCGGCAAATAAGCCGCATATGATTTAAAAAACACCAAAACAATCACTAGAAAGGTAGCTGCAAAAACAGCAGCCATCGGCGTCTTTGCACCAGCTTGCTGATTCACTCCAGAGCGAGTAAAAGAGCCTGACCCCACATATCCATTAAAGAAACTCACCACCAAATTGGCTAGTCCTTGTCCAACAAATTCTTGATTACTGTCAATTGTCTGCCTGGTTCGTAAGGCGATGGCACGAGCAATAGCCACTGCTTCTACCAAGCCTAAAATAGCAATTGCTAGAGCACTTGGAGCTAATTTACGCAAGTTCTCCCAAGTAATATTGGGCACTTCAAAAGGCGGAATGGCTTGAGTGATCTCCCCTACGGTCTCAATCCCATGTGCTTCTGCCCCAATAAATATGGCAATCAAACTACCAATAATCATCGCTAAAAGCATGTAAAATTTAGGCAAAACCATCCTAATCAAGATCGCTGAGACCAAAGTTCCCATGGCTACTGTAAATACATACCAATTGGCTTCAGAAATATGCGAACTAATATACTGTACAATACCCACTAAAGGAGTCCCTTGGGGAACATGGATGCCAAACACATGCTTTAGTTGCTTAAAAGCAATCAAAATGCCTGCTCCTGCCGTAAATCCTATGACCACAGAGTGCGATACAAAATTGACCAACTTTCCCATCTTGGCGATACCCATCAATAGTTGAATCACTCCAACCATAAAGGCAATAAGGATGGAATACATGATAAATTCTGGCAACTCCGCTGAAGGATCCGCAAAATGCTTAATGGCTGCAAAGGACATAATCGAAATTGCCGTAGTTGGCCCAGAAATCATCTGATTGGAAGAACCAAACAAAGCAGCAATTGGTGGTGCAATCATCGAAGCATAAAACCCATAAACTGGCGGTAAACCAGCAATCATTGCGAAAGCAACCGACTGGGGAATAGATATAATAGTGCCTGTAATTCCAGCAATTAAGTCAGCTGTTAAAGTTGACTTGGTCATTTTCGGCATCCACTCTAAGAATGGGAATAATTTATGGGCTACTTTCGTTTTACTCAATTTTCGAATTCTTTTTGTTCGAAGGATGCTCTCCCAAAAACAGGCTTGCTCCTAATCGAATTTGTAAAGGTTTAAACACTCCCTTTGAAATAAAATTATTTTTATTGACAAAAACATTATTCAAACTTTTTGCCATCTGAACATTCACTTCAAGGTGGTCAAATATGCGATAATGGAGACCACCCATCACAGACATACGCATCTGCCGAAACCCGTCCCCAGAATGATCTATGTATCCATGTGTCGTATTAATACAAATGGTTTTTCCATTTTCTACTTTTATTTCTCGTTCAGGTCTAAAGCCATTCTGCCGAGTGAATACGGGCGTACTTAATCGAGCCCCCAAACTTACTTTGAGTCCATCGAATAACTCATACTTTATAGACACCGGAATATGCAAATCCAATATTCCAAAATCTCTTTTCCCAAACACTCCACCACCAGGAATAGACACTGTTGAATCACAACTACTTGATAAAACACTAAGCTGTTTATAAGGCACTGTGTCTAAAACTTCAGATTCCAAAAATTTAATACTACTCGATCGCTCGATATCAAAAAAATAAAAAGAAAAACCAATACCTGTACTTATCTCCATCCTTTTAGAAAGTCTAAAATCTACATCACCAAATATAGAATATTCCAGCTTTGGGACGTACGTATACTTACTTGTACTTAACCTTTTTGAAAATTGCTTCTCCATTAAAGAATCATTCAGTACAGCATACGATATTCCTGTAATTTCGTTGGAATTAATATTTGTAGATTCCAAGGCAGCTCCCAATCCAACACCCAGAGAAAAACGTACTTGTGCTTGAATGGTATACACGCATAAAAAAAAGGATAAGAAGAGTAAATTTTTCATAATTATTGATTTAGTTAAAAACCAAAGTTAGTACTTAACCCATAAAATATGGTAGTCATCATCAAAAAAAACAGTCTCCAACCAAATTTTGGAAGGAGACTAGTTTTATTTTTCATCATCTTTTAGTAATTCTTCCTTGATACCGCCTTTTTCGTCCATATTCTTGCGATAATAAGTACGATCATCTGGTCTAAAGGGTCTAGCAAACCATAAAGGCCTTCTTTCGCCATTAGGTCCCGGAGCAGGTCGTGTCATCTTCATCCATTCACGGAAGTTCTCCATCGACTTATTAGTATCAACGTAAATATCACCATACTTATCGTCAGGACCCACATTTTCTAGGCGCACTCTCTGGTGCCAACAATGCATTCCACTAATTGGATCTGGATGTACGGCATGCGTAATGTTTTGGTGCACCCCACCATCAGACCAGAAGATCCGCTTTGAATCCGCATCTCCACTTTCAAAAGGTCGAATACCAGAGATTGTCTTCATTTTCCAACCACCATCACCATCGTTTTCGATTTTCACGGTGTTGGTTGCCCAACGGTTACCCACTTTATCTTCGGGGCGACGCCATCTACCTAAGTGATGAGATACGGCGACAACTCCAGGCTTCATGCCTTCTGTCACCCATACTTTATCTACGAAGTATCCAATATCGGTATTTAACTTAATCAAATCACCCGTTTTTAACCCAAAACGGTTGGCTTCTTGTGGATGCATCCAAACAGGGTTTCTATTGGCAATCTCGTATAACCACTTTGCATTACCAGAACGGGAGTGAATCAAAGTCGGCAATCTAAAGGTTGGAACCAATACATATTCTCCTTTTTCTCTGTCCAATTTTTCTTCATGGATATGACTCTTCAAATAACGCGGTATCGCATATTCTGGCCACTTCCAATCCACCATCGTTTGGGAGTAGAATTCTTGCTTGCGCGAAGGGGTTGGAAATCCGACCATGGCTTTACCATCAATCATCACTCCAATGGATTTATCTCCTTTGAAGATGGTTCCATGTTTATCCGTGGTGGTTCCTTCTAGTTCTTTTTCCGCAAGGAGCTTCTCATTTTTCTTATAAGAATACTTCTCTATCTCAAAAGCTCCATATTTCTTCATGTAATCCAACTCTGTCAAGCCTTCTTTCTTTGCGACTTCAGGCAATCCTTTGACACGCTCAAAAACATACTGGTGCCATTCATCAATAGTGATTTTTTTACCCGGATTTTTCATGGACTCAAAATACTTTCTGATGCCCAAGCTTCCGTCTGGGTCAATACGCCATGACAATTCAATCCAAAATTCATCTTCTTCCCATACTTCGCCTGGGTTCGCTTCATACGTATATTCCACATCTTTACCAGCCCGTCTCATCGCTTCTCTAACCACGGGTTGCCTAAAGGCCATCCAAACACCACCATGAGTGGCATAAGAATTTAAATCATGTCGCTCCGCAGCTAAACCCATCGGTAAAACATAATCCGCATAATAGGCGGTTTCACTCCAAGTAGGCGTCAAAGCGATATGCGTACCAATCAGACTTTCATCAGTCAGCGCTTCCATCCAGACAAAACCGTCAGGGTAAGTCCAAATTGGATTAAATACACGAGTAAAATAGACATCTAATTTGCCCCGTCCTTCTTTCAAAAAGTGTGGGAGCAATTGACTCATTTCAAACATAGACATCGGATATTCATCCGGAAAATGCAAATCATTCCAGAATTTTTCTGGTGGCGGCGTATAAGGAACGATTGGCTTCCACTTGTTCCAACTATTAGGAGAAGTTCCGCCTTTTGTTCCAACACTACCTGTAATCACACTCAAAAAGTGTAAGGTCCGAGAGACGCCCCAGCCACCAAGGTTTCCACTGGCTGCACTTCGCCAGTTATGGCAAGCAAATTGCGTTCCTGCTTCACCGATTTTAACGGCGATTTCTCGAATCATTTCGGCTGTTACACCGCTTTCTTTTTCTGCGTATTCTGGCGTAAACTCTGCATATTCTTCAATGACTTTTTGGATAAACATCTCAAAGGTCTGCTCCGAATTCGGATGAATACTTTCCATGTAAGCTTCCCAGTTTGTCCAATTTTCCATGTAATCACGGTTGTACAAATCTTCTTCTAGGATAATCTTAGCCATCGCCAACAAGACTGCCGCTTCAGTGCCTGGATAAGAAGGCATCCAATAATCTGACATACTTGCTGTATTGGACAATCTTGGGTCCATTGTTGCCAACTTACACCCTTTCATCTTTGCTTCAATAATACGCTGGGCATGTGGGTTGAAATAGTGTCCACTTTCTAAGTGTGCAGATATCAGTAAAATGAATTTTGCATTGGTATGATCAGGTGAAGGACGGTTATATCCATGCCATAGATTGTATCCCGTACGTGCACCACTGGAGCAAATATTCGTGTGACTATTGTGCCCATCAATTCCCCAACCTTTCAATATCCAATCCATGAATCCTTCATGTCCTGGACGTCCTACTTGGTAGGCGATTTCATTGTGTCTTCGCTCTACGAGTGCCTTTCTTATTTTTGCCGAAAGGTCATCTAGTACTTCATCCCAAGAGACTCTTTCCCATTCTCCACTTCCACGCTTCCCTACCCTTTTTTGTGGGTATAGAATTCTATCTGGATCGGTAATTTGATTGATGGTTGCAGGTCCTTTTGCACAGTTCCGTCCACGAGATCCTGGGTGATAGGGATTGCCTTCCAACTTTCTAATTTCAAAAGTCTCTGTATCGACATAAGCGGTCAATCCACAAGCACTTTCGCAATTAAAGCAAGTCGTTGGCACTAGAGAGTATGTCTTTTTGACTTTTTTGGGCCACTCTTGTGCTTCATATTCTGTCCATTCGAGCCATTTTTTCCCTGGCGGAAATTTGGTTAATTCTCCTGGAGCCGTTAGACGTTCGACCGTTTGGTCTTCGTCTTTGTGAAGGTTGGGGATTATCCCTATACCTTCCATTAGTTTTTCTATAAAGGATGGTTTCTTATGTCCCATTGTTAGTTTTTTTATAGAGACGAATGCAATTCGTCTTTACGTTAGTTAGAGACGAATGCAATTCGTCTTTACGTTAGTGTTAGAGACGAATACAATTCGTCTTTACGTTAGTGTTAGAGACGAATGCAATTCGTCTTTACGTTAGTGTTAGAGACGAATGTAATCGTCTTTACAATCGATGTTACGTTAATGGTATCCTTTGTGGAGCTTCAACCCATATTTTTTCCGTAAGGTAACTGCCTATCATCAAGATGGCACCTGCAATAGCTAGGATTGGATTCGTTGCTTGCGCAAAAAAGAGCATTGCTAGCGGTAAGATATTACCAAACAATACAACTCCGCCCCAAAATGTATTTTTGTAGCGCCCACTCAAAATCATGTGCACCGTTTGCTTCGCTGCTTCCGTAGGATGAGTAATCGTCATCTCAATAATTAAGGTAAAGAGATTTAAGACAATCGTACCAATCAATACATTTCGCAAGAAAGGCAACCAATTGGCACCTGCATCCACAAATAAAGAGATTATCGCAAAGAATGCAGCTCCTGCCATCACACTATGCAATAACATGTGAAACGCCAATGAAGGACTTTGCCAAAAATCTCTCCCTTTCGCTTGCGCAAAAAGAAAGGCTGTATATATCGCTACAATAATCGCAAAAACTCCTAACAAGCCATTCACGTAAGTATCTAGTCCCCAATCAAAAAACTTGGATGCCATCAACAAACTCACCAATCCACCAAAAATCGTAATGGAATATCCACCACGCACTAGCCAAGAGCCCCATTGCGGTCTAAAAAGTACATTCAAAAACCGAGTTGGTTGATCCAAATCCTTCACCAACAACGCACCCGTTGCCGTCAAAAAGAACAAGGAAGCCAAGTAACCCCACCAAGTATTCGCTGTAGTCACTTCCGCAAATCCACCATAATACGCCATCAACATCACCAAAATCACCCCAGCAGAGATCGCTTTAGTTACCACATAGCCAGACACTTCCCAGCCCCAGAGAATTCCTTTATCTGGTTGGTCATAGGTCCGTGTGGCGCCATTCATCAAGACATCAATCGACTTATCAAATCCATTTTGTTGAATATCCGCAGTCGGCACTGCCGTACCAGCCATAGCCGCAAAGACTACATCTTCTCCTGTAAAGGCCAATTTCTCGGTCTTTTTAGCGAAGTGACCAACGCCACGTGCTTGATTACTCCAAAGTGTATTCACCGACTTGGCGGTCACCAAGGGATCTAAGGAAGCTTGATCGGCATCAATATAGAAAAGATTGGGTTTGGTTCCCTTCTCTGGTTTTCTAACTGTCACTTGCTGGCGTGCAAGCAGTTGCGAAATTTCTGACTTGGGATTGTGCATATCCCCAGAAATGATGGCATGTTCTGGACAAACATTGACACAAGCAGGCTCTAGACCTACATCCACACGATGCGCACAATAGTTACACTTTGCCGCTGTACTAGTGTTGGGATCAATGTATAAAGCATCATACGGGCACGCTTGCATGCAAGACTTACAACCGATACACCGCTTATTATTAAAGTCCACGATACCATCCTGTCGAATAAATAATGCTTCCACGGGACAAATCGTCACACAAGGTGCATTGGTACAGTGATTACATCGCATAACAGAAAAAAGTCTCCGCGTATCGGGAAACTTTCCTTTTTCGACATACTTGACGTACGTCCGATTAACGCCTACAGGTACCATGTGCTCTGCCTTACAGGCGGTAGTACAGGCATGACAACCGATACATTTTCGATTGTCAATAATGAAACCAAATTTCATATGTTTAATTATCTTTTAAGAACTATCTGTGAATTAACTCTTAGGAATTAGTAGCCAAATGATGACGAAAATCATTAGGCTGCCCCTTGAATATGTCCACAAAGGTATAAAATTTATTTCTTTTGGCAAATTTTAGAAGAAAAAACTGTTTACAATGGGTTTTCTTTTGTTTTATTTGGTAGCCTGCAGGTACATTTTACATTATTGGTGCAATACGCTCCAATTTTGGTCGTCCAGAGTAATGATGTAATAGTCTAACGGTTGAAAAAAGTCTAGCCTACGTGGAATTGGTTAAAGCTAAATGGCTAAGAATCAAGGGTTTAAAACTGTTGGTAACAAAGCCATCTGACCATAGACAAGTTTTTTTATCAAAGTATTGAAAATGACCAATAAGTACTGGACTTCTTGAGTACCGAAAGTGGAGTAATACTCTTTAAAATAAAATTGTTATCACATTTACCACCAACTTTTTTTTCCTACAGTTTATCCAAAAAGTCGATTTTTTTCTTCGCATTCAGGCCAGATGGACCACACACATCAATTCAACTCCATCACTTTTTAATTTGGCTTGCCCTTTGCACGCATCTATCTATGAAATCTAGTATTTTTGGTCTTGAAATAAAGCATATGAAACAAAAAATCACTTTTTCCTTTAGCTTACTGAGCCTTTTATTGCTATTGAGTTGCTCTCTATCTGCTCAGGAGAATTCAACTGGCTATAAAAGCCGCTACAAAGAGTTTTTACAAAATGGAGAAGAAATCTTCAGCGCAACCCATCAATATCTTGTGACCACAGATAAAGATGGGCAGTATCTGAAACGAGAATTTTACTTTGAGCCCCTTACATTAACAGCCAAATATTATTTAGACGATGAATTCAGTCGCCATGGCCCAGCTACTTTTTGGTTTGAAAGTGGAAACTTAAAGAGAATTTGCAACTATGAAAAAGGAGCGCTTACAGGGCCTTGTAAGTACTATCATAGCCATACTAAAAATCTAAGTTCCCAAGGAAATTTTGAGCAAGATGAAAGAGAAGGAGTTTGGAAATACTATCATCAAAATGGTTGGTTACAAGAAGAAAAAACCTTTAAATATGGTCAACTTGAAGGCAGCTACCTGGTCTATGACAGCCTTGGGGTTATTGTCAACAAAAAGGTTTATCACGATGATACTTTATTTACGCAAACCAATGAAGCGCCTAAAAAGGACTTTATTCCCCCCTATTTAACCAATTGTAGCTACCTTTCGGATAGTAAACGTCAATACCGACGATCAATTGATAGTTTATCTCATTTCGTCAATAGCAACATACATTTTCCAGAAGAAGCATCAGAACTAAACCTAAAAGGAAAAACCTACACGACCTTCAGCATCAACACCAAAGGCAGGATTGACAATATTGAAGTTGTCCTAGCCCGAAATAGTTTTTTTAAAAAAGAATTAGAACGAGTATTTGCTCTTCTAAAAGAATGGGAATGGCAACCTGGTATAGAAGATGGTCAACCGATCTCCACTGCATTTACATTGCCGGTTCGGTTTCAACTCTATTAACCTATTCAAAAACAATTTTTTCTGTGATTAGTCTTTCTCGAGTTTGAAGCTGTATGTAGTAAGCCCCTTTCGGGAAATGACTTATATCGAAGCTTGTTTCTGTAGTTTCCAGCATTTTTACGCCAGTATTACTATACAGTGTCGCTGAAAAATTCAATTGGCCTTCTTTTGATAAGATGTGTACCATGCCATCTGTTGGGTTTGGATACAGCGACCATTCTTTTTGCGCAAGCTCATCATCATGGACGCTTAATGGAGCATAGCCTAAAGTTAGACTATCCACCAACAATCCAGAAGTCTCATCAGCAGGCCCAGTGACTCGGCCACCATGAATAAAAATCCGTGTCTCGAAGACTTCAATAGCGGATTGAGTGATTGGAATAATAACTCTGGTCCAATCATCAATAATCGAATCTGATACAGACCAGGTTCCTGCATCAACGACTTGCCCATTGCTTAGCGTTTCTACCCGAATGGATACCGTATCATAAGCATAACATTTAACAAATGCCGTCAACGAAGTCGGATGACTCGTATTGGGAAAAATAGTCTCCGCCCAACTTGTATGTGCCCAATTTTGCCCCAAACTCATTGCATTTTTTCCATGATAAGGGTTTATGGTATCTTTTAGTACCAGCACAGTAGACAATGGTGGAACAACAGTGTCATTATTATTGGTTGTCCAGCTATCTGGATTGAGTCCATCCCAGTCTTCAAAGCTTCCATTGGGTATTTGTGCGCTTACGCTAAAAAAAGTGAATACACTTAAAGCGAGTAGAAATAATTTCATGATAGTGGATTTTTATTAACAACTGGGTTCTACTATCTTGACTGTACTAACCGCTTAAAAGGTTGGGTTTATTATTCCACAATCAATTTACCAACTCCAAGTCGATTGTCAAATCGCACTTTGACATAATAGACGCCCGTTGGTAATGAAGAGACATCAAAGTTCAATTGATTTGATTGCAATACGCTCTCTCCTAGTTGATTAAACAAGCTAACAAATACATCTCCCACATATTTATTTTCCAAAATGATTTTACTTTCTCCTGTCGTCGGATTGGGATAAATCACAATAGTCTCCGTTGCTAAATCCTTGATTGCATCAGGGAAGGTAGTGACCATCGTATTAAATGTAGTATTCGTGATGATAGGCGTATTGCTATCAAAAATGATATGGGCGGTATTTTCAATTCTTGTGTAATCGGCTAAACCCGTTTTGGGTTTTATATCATAATAAATAAAACCATGACTCGCAGGCTCATTGCTTGTGCTATCTGGCAAATAAATGTCTTTAAACAAAAAAGTAACAATATGATCATTTACGGAAGTGTTGACGGGGAAGCTACTATTGACTACTCTAAAAGTCTCCATATCTAAATTCGTGTCAAGCGTATCCAATATAGTCACATTATCTGCTTCTGTATTGCCAACATTTTGAAAATTAACGGTATAAGCTAATTTTTGATTATGAATGGTATAATGTTCGTCACGAATACCTGGTGGATTAACGTGTTTTTCATTTGGATCATAAGAACATAAAACAACTGGGTTGTACACTATTGAGTCCATATGGTAATGCGTAACATTGTCAAAACTAGAAGCGTAAAATGACCCTTCAAAAAATAAAGGTTGCCCAGTCGTATTTTCATCTGGAAGAGAAAATACCGCTTCAAAATTGTGTGTATCAAATGGCAACATTGTATCTACATCCCAAATCACTGTGTGATTCTGCAAATTCACTTCGTTTGGGGTCGGAATTGCAGAGACAAAAGATGTACTAATATCATAGAAAAGAACGGCCTGGGCTTTGACTGGTTCTGTTCCTGTAAATTCTGTGGTCATATAAAAAGTAGCATCCGTATTACATTTAGGTTTAGGGCAGACCAAGCTACTATTCCCATACTCTCCAACTAAAGTAACTCTATACCCAAAATCATGTCCTGCATTAGAACTACTGTTCACACTAAAAGTCTCTGTATAAGAAGCACTATCCGAAGACAGCGTTATAAACCAAGATGGTATAAATGTCATTTTATAACTAACCCCTTCTTCACAAGGCTTAAAAAAGCGTCCATCTTGCCCTGTCAGTACATATTCACCATCTGGTTCGAATAAGATCTTTACACCTTTACCGCCCTTTTCTGATGGATCTTGCACCCCATTTTCATTCGTATCAAAATACACCGTCCCAGACAGCCCAAACTCTCCACAAGTCAACTCACTAGCAGCACTACAACCAGAGCCATTGTTGGTAATGTGTACCTGTATGTTTGGATAGTTTAGATATTCGCATAAGTTTTCGATTGAACATCCAGTTAATACTGGGTTGTCAAAAATCTCTAAGTCATAGCCTGACATAACATATAAACCTATCGTTTGTGGTTCGATATGATGCAATCCATTCAAGTTGGTCAAACTATTGTTATACTTGATGGTGATAGCGCCTATTCCACCATAAGACTCATAGCCTATATCCGTAAGATTTTTCAGTCCGTTAAAGCTTAGTAAGGCATCATTTCCTTCAATGAATATCCCACTGCATTTTTCTAGGCCTAGCAGTCCTAAAAAATCTAGTATTTTGGGATTATCGACAATAGACAAAGTACCCTTCATTTCCTTTAGTGCACTAAGCCCACTAAAACTCTCCAAGTCAGGATTCATTCGTACATGAAGGATTCCATCAATAGCGCTCAAATTTTGGAGCCCTTCCAAATCAACCAATCCGGTGTTTATGACAGACAGCCCGCCTATTTTGGTTAATTGGCTCAGCCCTGCAAGACTTACAATATCAGGAACTTGAGTGAATTGGCTTCCAATAAGGACTTTACCTTCTATCTCTGTACAATTTGGATAATTGGCCGAAAAATTATTAATATCTGCCTGAGAAGAAAAAGTAATCCCGTTAGGCAAACACGACTGAGCGGTTGTCAATTGAATAAAGGCCAGCAGAAATAAGAGCGAAAATAGATTTTTCATTATTTATGATATTTAATATTACGATATGCTTATACTTAGTCAAACTCTTAGTAATCAATACTTTATACAAGACATATCAAAATTTATTCTTAATTAAACCCAATATACAAATAAAAATAAATATAGCCAAATTTTTAGTACAGGACGAAACTTGAACCGGTACTATGAAAAAAGTAATTTTAGACCTTTCTGCTTCAAAACCCTTTGATCCCGTACAGCTGTCGGGATCCCTTAAAAGGGCAACTTTATGGCAAAATCACTTTTTTCACATGGCGTTTTCTTTTTTGTCCTGTACTGAGAAAAAAGTTAGTAAAAAAGTAAATAAAATGGTAGTAACGGTTAATAACAGCTACTAACCGTTATTAACGACTATTATTACTCTATACCCTTATTATATTGTTTATCAATAGATTATATTGTAAAAACCCCTTAGTATTGTATAAATTTTCATGCAAATGACTACTATTACTATAGAGAAAAGGAGATATTATAGCAAATATCAAATTACTCTTGATTTTGAATCTAAGCCAGATGTAATTAAAAAAATAAAATCAATTACTTCTGCCAGATATTCCATGGCATCAAAACGTTGGTACATGGATTATGATGCTGTTTCCTACCGACAGCTGAAGTCATTAGGTTATCCAATTATCATCATCGAACCTGGAACCACGAAAAATCGTGTCCATACCAGCATAGATTCTATAACAGAATCGATCGCAGTAACTTCTCAGATTCCTAAGGATAGAGATGCTGACATACCTGAAAAGGGACTAAAGATTGTGATGAATAACCAAAAATTTTGGCTTTACCTACCCTATGATGAAACAGACATTGATTTCGTCAAAAAGTTAGAAAAATCCTACTGGAGCAAAAATCATAAAGTATGGGTCATCAAGGCGACCATTGACAATTTAGAAGCACTCCAAAAAAGGTTTAGTCTATGGACTAAGGATGGATTTTTAACACACTTTGAGTTAATTTCCATGATGGAAAACCCTATGAAAGTAGAGTTGTACACCACACCAGAACATTACAAACAAGTGCTTATCAAGTTGTCGGGATACAAGATGGATTTTGACTTTTTGAAGCATATTCCCAAAAGGGACTATTCAAAACGACTGAAGCGGTGGATTATTCCCAATGAAAAAGTATTGATCGATCGAGTTATTGACCATTATCGTCATTTAGGTGCTAAAATAATCAATAGGTTGCCCAAAAAAGGTCGCATTTACCGAAAGGAACCCAAAACCTTGAAAGACTTACAAAGCTCCTTAATTAAGAGATTTCCAGCAGACTACCACCCCATTCTGACGGACTATACTGACACCTTGATGGCACAGCAATATAGTCGAAAAACCATGTCATCGTATATTGGAAAGTTCTTCCGATATATGAAAGATGTTGGACTTGAACGTGTTGAAACCGCTGATGCGCAATTGGTCAATAGGTATTTAGCCCACATTGCTGTAAAGGAGGCAACTAATAGCCAAGTGAATTTAATATTGAGTGCCATCAAGTTCTACTATGAAAAGGTCCTTTTTCGGCCAGATTTTCGGATTGAGCGGCTCAAGCGTCCTAGAAAAGGCCGGAACCTACCTACGATTTTAAGTGCCCAAGAAGTGGAGCTCATTTTAAAGGCACTTTCCAACCTAAAGCACAAGACGCTTTTGTTCACCATTTATAGTAGTGGCATGAGAGTGAATGAAGTGCTGTCCATACGTGTCAATGATATACTGTGGGATCGCAATCAGATTTTCATCAAAAACGGCAAAGGCAAAAAGGATCGTATGGTTACGTTGAGCCAGACACTTAAAGAAATACTTCGACTTTATTTTGATAAGTATCAACCCGAACATTGGTTATTTGAAGGGCAGAACCGAAAAAATAGATATAGTAGCTCCAGCCTTCAGAAGGTTGTAAAAAAAGCCACTCACGCTGCAGGAATCTCCAAAAAGGTAACGGCGCATACTTTAAGACACTGTTTTGCGACACATTTGATGGATTCTGGTGTCGGTATTAGATACATTCAAGAATTATTGGGTCATAAGGACATTAAAACCACCTTAATTTACACGCATGTTACCACGGTGAAAGCAACAGCCATTCCTAGTCCTTTAGACAATCTATCGCTAGGTGACTAGTTTCTTACAGCTTTCACAAAAAATATATATACATTTAAAGAAAATGTGTACCTTACTCCTCCTTTCGGAAAACGAATCAATAAATATACTTCATTTTTTTTGCTCTTCGCGGGAAAATGTTGAATAGCGGAAGTTTGATATTGATTTGTTACTGCTATAGGGGAGTTACCTATCATGATGCTTCGGTTTTCTAAAAGTAAAAGCCGAAAAGAAGGCACTAGAGCTCGTACATGGGTGGCGCAAGAGATACAGAAAAGTGGGTAGGAAAAAATTAAGGATTGGGGAGATAGTTTGGACGGTCACGGCAGGGAGTTTATTTTTGGCGGTATTGGTTAATACCACCTGTCCTTTTTT
>JAUTBZ010126006.1:0-15080 GCA_032361785.1 Lepetodrilus galriftensis | reverse complement strand
GATACCCTACTCAGACACAGTATACTGACTCCGAGCTGGCCAGTCCTTGCTTTACCCCTTTAATGCTGAGCGCCAAGAAGAGGTCAACACTGAGCGACCATCTTGAATTTTACCTTCAATCTCTCGTTTTCCAGATGGAGGCTGGACACCTCGGACGTCTTCTCGTGTAGTCGACTGATAATCGTGTCGGAACTAACCCGAGAATTTTCTTCAACCTTGTCCACGAAATATTCCAGTTCTTCAATACGGCTGGAATGTTAAATAGTATGTGAAAATACACACGATGGCTCTGCAGCATAACCCTCTCACTGCTGGATGCAACCGGAGATACCCTAAAGAGCAGTGTCTGTGCCTATTCCAGCAGTGAGAGGGTTAAGGATATCACTGATCAAATTTACTTACTGTAAAATACGTATATTACGGTATGTGCAGACTTAATTTACGTATACACTTTATGTAATTTACTTTTGTATCCATAGCTTATTGAAAATGAGAATTGGGCTTTACACTGCTATTCACAGTATTTAATCAATAAAACAGTGATCTGTTTGTGGTGGGATGAGGAACTGTGGCAATGTTGTTACATGACAATGAGCAAAGGATGGTACAGATAAACCAAGGGAGACAACTGCATTGGGTATTCAGAGCATCCTGACCCAAAGACTCAAGAGATTATGAAACATTTTTTTAGTACAATTGCATGCTCAATTCAAATAAGCTGTTATAATCTTCTAAAATACATTCTAATCCAGAAGAAGATTTATGTATCTAGTCTTACCAGAATATTATAAGAAAAACATGAATGGACTTAACTAGTGATCATCCACTGATGACAACATGTATGCAAAGTGATACTACATAGAGAAATATTTATTATCATAATAGAATAAAACTACAAAGTGCAATACACCACAAAAAAGCAGAAAACAGAAATTTGAAGATAACATTGACCAACACCAAGAGTGATATATATATAGCAGATCCAAACAAAAGAAGAACTGGATCCCCGAGCTTAGGAGACTTTTTTGAGTATGATTTCATGCTCAACTCAAAGTTTTTTTAAACAAATCTCCATATATAATAATTTGGTTGAGCACAAAATTATATACTCAGAAGGTTTCGTAATCTTGCGGCCAGATGTATAAAAATATTGCTATGACTTATTTTCCCAATGTTTCAAACTTTCATATATGCCCACTGGATGTTTAGAACTTTGCAAACATTATTGAATACAGAGATTTAAAAAATCAGATAATTTATAAACAATATAACTACCTTTGAAAACAAAATTTGTTAAATTTAATTCCTTTGACAAATAAATAATAACAGTTACCCAAATACCGATGTTTTCTGAACATTTTAATTACCAAATGACTTATGTTATTAAAGCTGCATTTTAAAATCTCCACATCCTATCCAAACTAATATTAATATTTTTATTACCAAAAAACATGCTTTTACAGCTGCATGTTTAAAGTACCATATCCTATCCAAACCCGCAACCAATTTTCATATTTTCTTTCGCGAATAACTTACGTTTTCAAAGCTGTTTTTTCAGCTTGGGCCGCTGCTCTCTCTTTGGCTAGACTTTCCGCGCGTTCAGTGATCGTTTCGAGATCGGAAGCTAACCCAGCTATCAGTTCGTCTTTCTCCCCGAGCTGAGCATTGATACAGTCTAATGCAGCCTCGCTTTTCTCCGCTCTCTGCTTCTGAGCGCTGTGTAAACAATTGTGTGGCTCGTGCAGTCGTATATACGTATAATAATGGTGTGTGATCAACACTGATTGTGTCATGCAATACAAGAATTATCGTGAAAATTAATTTAAAAAAAAAGAGGGTTCTGAAGCTCACTTGGTATTACATTGGTGAGATTTTCACCCAGGGAATAAATTATTTTTTCCAAATCCTGCTTCTCCTCTCCCTCCCCAACCCACATCTATATTGCAAGGTCTTTAGTGATGCATATGTTCTGACCTTTGAGGTCACGCTCCTAAACATTTTGTTCACAAATCCCCATACAAAATGTTCATTTAAAATGACATTGCATTCAATAAAGTTTAATAACATTGGGGCCAGAAATATGTTAAGAAATTAAGCTCAAATCACAAAGGCAAGCAGATTGAAACAGATGTCAAGGAGAGTATGAGTATGCGAGTGAGTATGTGAGTGAGAGTGAGTGAATGAGATTAACCATATTTAAATGCTTGCATTGCTATGGTGGACTAAGAACTAACACACATTGTAATTGAGACTAGCTAAAAGAATACTGACGTCTAGATGTTCATCCAGCCAAACGACTACTGACATGTATCTACAGTATTAACCTCTGGTTAGGCAACAACTTACTTAGTACTAGGGCTGCTTGATTTATCATAATCTGGCTAGCCGCTTTGAGCGCGCATATGACATACTTTCGTGACTGGCATACGCCGGCTAGGATTTCTGGACTCGGCTGGACTGGGCTAGCCGAAAAACATTTGGTACTGAGTAGACTGAGCCAGGTCCGCTGTGGTTTTTTTTGCGCACCTCGCCGCCACGTGACAATACTCTTGAACCAGAAAAAACCCGGCTAGCCGGCTCAAGGCAAAAGAAACACAGCTACTAGCATCTAGTTAACAACATACTACATCCCTATCTAGTTACTTAGGAGTACTGAGAGCTAGTTATAGGAGATTACTATCATCTACTACAGACTACTGCATAATTTAGGCAAATAAACCTCGAGACTATTGGCATCTACTTAGGAGACTACAGTCTAGGTAAGAGACTAATATGTGTCTCAATTCAGGAGACTACACACTAATTAGGAGACTAATATTAAACATTTAGTCAGCAGAATAAACACCTCTGTTACTACACACCTCTCTAGTTAGAAGTCTACACACACACACACACACACATCCAGTTCAGAGACTAATGACATCTAGTTAGGAGACTAATGACATCTAGTTAGGAGACTATACTGACCGTGTGGCCTTCTTCAGGGCGTCCTTGTCCAGGTCACTCTTGCCCTTGGAGTTGTTGACCAGCACCTGCATGTGGGCCAGCTCTGCCTTGTCCTGGTTGATCTGACTCTCCAGACTCTACAACACACGTACATGGAATGATTTTACAATTTTCCTCCTCTAAGTATTAATGATATCATTATGCATACAATGGCTTCAGGAACATGGCTCCAGATCTGAATGTAGCCGGGTGTGATATAAGATGCTCCTACTGGTCTTGGCCAGTTGGGTTACCCCTATGGCTCATTCCATAGAGCGTTGGACTGACAATCCAGCAACTTGGGTTTGAATCCCAGGATCAGCATGATCCTCTGTTACATGTACATAGAAACAGTTCTACATAGCTTGATGTGCAATACCCTGATCTGTACATAGGAACAGTTCTACATAGCTTGATGTGCAATACCCTGATCTGTACATAGGAACAGTGCTACATGGCTGGAGTGTATTACCCTGATCTGTACGGCCATCCTGTTGCAGTCAGACTCCTTGGTACGGAGGTGTTTCTGGAGGTGCGCGCGAGTCTTCTCCAGTGTCACCTGTAAGTTTGTCAATGATACGTTCTCCTCCTGTCAACAACAATGCATGGACTTACAATCGAATGAATTGGTGCTTTATTTCACCCATAAGGCGACTTTTCAAAAGGAAGGTGTGCCCTGTATGTAAATAAATAATTAATCTGTAGAATATTTGGTTAAATGGTCAAAGAAGCTCACCTGCTGGGATGCAGTTTGATGTTTGAGATCCACGATGAACCTGTCGCGTTCCAGCAGCTCTGCCGCAAGTCTCTGGAAATAGAACAAGAATACATGTGTAAAATAAATTAAATTATAAAAAAGAATATAAAAAAAATATGTGACCGGAGCAGGTGGTAGCGCACTGGTCAAACGTTTGGACTTCAGAGTTTAAATCCTGTTCTGGGAGCCCGGCAACAAACTTACAATTTCTTTCTTTCTTAAGTATTTTTCTTTCTTTCTTTCTTTTAAATTTGTTTCTTTTTTTTCTTTTTTTTTAACAGTTAAATTTCTTGTACAGTCATGATAAGCTTCAGTCTGTACTGTCGCAGTACAATTATCCTTAGTCCATTTGTACAATTACAATCTTTTAAAAAAATAAAAGAGTTATGACCTCATTGACCCTATCCATAGTGTCCATGTTCATCAGTTTCTTGCTAAAAAACATTAAATCAAAAGAGAAAAAAATTATAATCAAGAAAAGTTATGTCACATGCTTGACTTCATTGACCCATCGATGTCTGCCAGTTTCTTGTCCAGAAAAAATTAAAATCAAGATGAGTTATGCCCCCTGTCTGACCTCATTAATCCTATCCATGTCCGCCAGTTTCTTCAACAGGACGTCTCTCTGGTCGCCCAGCCGCGACGCAGCTGCCTCGTGCTGGTGGTGGTCGCGGAGCAGTCGACGCAGCGTACGATTGGTCGTCTCGAAGTCGGTCAGCTTCTCCAGAAGCAGGTCCTTATGAATCTTCAGTTTGTCGGTGTCAGTGGACCTATGTCGGCCGTCATCGCGGAGATGTCGCGTGAAGTCGCGCAGCTCTCGAGCCTGCTGGACTGCGGACTGTCCGTCCATCTCCACCTCGATCAGCTTCTTCATCAACTTCTCTCTCTCTCTACTGAAGTAGTCTCTGTGGAAGAAACACAAGCGTGCATTATACTGTGATCGAAATTAACACTAGCCTGCTAGCTCGGGGTATTTCTCCTAATGCTAAAATCTTTCGCTTTATTTTTTAATTGAGGTTTAGAGTCACTTTCAAGATTCTTTCACTTATATCAAAACGTATCAGTTTTCAGGTCAGGAGGAAATCCGCATTATCCGTATGTTGCAGTAAACCTGCGAGCACTGACTGGTACCGACAGACCAAGGATGATAATCTGCATTACCACTCTACAGATAGAGCATCCTACCAATATCGCTTCAAAAATATAACTTTCGCGAACATTGCTGCCGGACCCCTGGGCGGGATTTGAACTTAGGACCTTTGACTCTGAAGTCCAAAATTTCTACCACTGTGCTACCATCCGCCCCTGTAAGCCGACTTATTTATCATAAAAAGAAAAAACACTGCAGTTATCTCCCTGCATATAACTGGCTGCAGAGTGATCTCCCTTACGTGGTGGTGATGACCTCGTCCTGAATGAGGTCCATGTTCTGTCTGAGGAGGATGTTCTCGCGTTGTTTCAGTGTGAGTTCGTCCTGGAACTCGAGCAGATCCAGCTCCTGTTTCTCAATGATTCTCTGTGAGGTGTCCAGCAAGTCCTCCTTGTACTCGATCTCACTCATGGCCGACTGCAGAGCTGCCTGCACGACAGAAACAGGGATCAAAATTAATACTAGCCCGGGCCATTTCTCCCAATACAAAAGGTATCAGAAGGACTGGAAGAAATTAATAACATTTGTTATTTGTATCACTATTCAGACTAGTACTAGTAAGTCTTAAAGTTAGTTTCTATCTCCGCAGAAAGGAATGCACTACCATAATTGCCCTAATAAATTAGAACCATCCAATAGTTCAAGCACCTAAATTCATCGCTGATAATATTTGTTTTCAGAACCTAAAAATATGAATAGGAAAATTGTTTCTAAATAGTCATTTTCTAATTATTCGAACACAGATTGTCTAATACAAACATTATCCCAAAGTGCAGGGTATAGACAATATCTAAAGACACTAGGTTAATTTGTCTACTTGCAATATCATTATTTGGACAAATGGAGCTAACTGAAGTAATCCTACATCTTAACAAATGCTCACAGGGTGTGGGAGAAAGAAAGATCAAGTAGATTACAGTGAATGACTGAGTGACTATGGAGTTTAACGTCGCTGCGGGAATCTTTCACCCATTTGCGATGTGGGGGCAGAGGATGATTCAATTAGGACCGTACCTCATTTTTCAGCGTTCCGACCTCCGACATGAGTGATCCGATTTTCCTCTCATAGTCTCGGACACGGACATCAATCAGGTCCTCGTCGTCTGTGGATGTGTAATGGGGGTCGATCCGGGCGGCAGGGGAGGCAACCTCCAGACGATGAGTGGGTCCCTGACAACAAGAAGTAAATAACCATATATCGAAACAAAACTGGATTTTCTTCAGAACAGAAATTAGTTTAATACAAGTTGTAGAGAGATTTTGTAAAATATCCAGTGATCTTCCACAGAAGGGTGATATATGGGTGGAGAAAAAATCCATGACACAAGCAATCCATGGTTATTGTAATTTCCAAATTTAGAAATATTTATAGAAAAGAATAAAATTAAAGAGATTTAAAAATGAAAATTGAATACTAGTATACAGAAATCTGGGAAAACATATCATCCACAGACATTTCCAATGACACCAACAAACATAATCTATACCGTCAATGGCCTGATCATGTTATAATATATACGTGTGAAATGTAAATACAAACTTCCAATAATAAACAGATCAGGCATGACAACAAACAATCGCAGTTCCAGCACGGTCTGGTGGCTAAAGGGCACGAGCCACGTCCAGGGCAAATAAATCTAACTGGCAGATGGATAAATAAATTGGCAGAATTCTGCGGATCAGGGGAATATTGTTATGCCTGACAGATAGACTAACCTGCCAGGATATCTTTGAGCCCTTGGTGCTTTTACCAGGAGGTGGGACCCAAGGGCCAGAGCCTGGACTGATGCTCCGCAAACGCGCGTGTGTTATCGGACGTGACTTTCGGCTGCGTAAATTGTCTCCGCGTACTTGGGATGTACCCTGTAAATTAATAACAGTAGTAACTGTAATAAAAGTAGAAGTAGTAGAAGTAGTAATGATAATAATAATAATAATGATAATAATAGTGAGTTATATTATTATTATTATTATCATTATGATAATAATAATAATAATAATATAACTCACTATTAGTTACTGATAAAATCATAGGTGACCAGAGTTAAAACATTCATTCATAAGGATATTCTTGCATACATTTAGGCTATGAATATGATTTTACTCCAAAATTAAAAAATAATTATACCGTAATAATAATTTCGGTACCCATTTAGAAAAAAATTTTAGTTTGCATTCTATCGACTTTAATAGAAGTCTTCTTAGTATGCCAGTAAAGTAATTTATCACCCAATACTGGCTTTCACTGGAGATAACATCAGGTGGATAACAATGTTACTCACCCGGTGATAGAAATCGCTTCAAAATTGATTTTGGATACTTTTATCAACTTGTAGGATAACATTGGTATCAAAAGACACTCAGTGGAGATTCTCTATATATACGGACATAGCAAACATGCTAAACAAACAATATTTTGTCAACTACCAACCTTGGCACCTTTAACCTTTTTGCGCGTTTTCTTGACGTGTACGTGTACAGGAACATCGTCGTCAACGAGCACGTGCACTGGAGAGGTCGGATGAAGACCACTCTCCGCACCAATTCCATCTGGAAATAATATGTATAAATAATAGAGGTATACAATCATGGTTTGTCAACATATTATTTCATGGTTAAACGTATTTTACCTGAAAATATGTACCGTACATTTGATTTGTCTACACATGCAGGGCTAGAAGTTCCCACTCGCCCAGCGGCCGAATCCATTTCTCATAATGTTAAAGGTATCATTAACACTTAAATCGCAATAAAAACATACCTTTCAAACGACAATTTCTAAGCAGTTTTATTGTTTACACCACTCCTATGTTGAAGACTGAGGAAAATGCATACTTTCACACTTCCACTGCATTTTGTCATCTACATGTTCCTGTGTAGCTTAATTCATAACAACTAGAGTGGCCTATATAATTACTATTATTAGTACATGTAATACATATATCATCTGGATAATGTGTTTTAATTATTAAATTTGTAAAAGTTTTTAAATAAAAAAAATTTCAATCTGTTTATATCTGATAGCTTGCTATTTAATTGTTCACTATCAGATTGTGCACATCTTCATTATTGAATTTAGATAAAACAATGATTATGAAAAGTTTACTCATGCTAAAAGATCTAGCCGCTAAATTGAATGCTTGTTCGCACAGGTTTTGTACATAACATAAGCGTCTAGACTTGGTTCATGTTTGTAAAGTTAAACTTGATCTATTTCAGAGTATAAGCCACATATTTTCATGTTAATATTAGGATACTAATAAGAAACACAATGTAATAACAGCAGTAGCTAATGATCTTATGCTTTTCAGAAACGATTTGGAGAAAGCAAACAGCAAAATAATCGACGACGGTCTAACATCGGTAACGATGTCAGGTCATTGCATTCTAAAGTACATGCCCTACACAAAAACAACTACAATATAACGGTAGTAATTAGGATAACAGACCTTTACGCATTTGGAGCTATTTAGACCATGCAGATGTTATATAGTAAAAAACATCAAAAGTGTTGATAAAATATTTTCAGAAATTGGTTTTGTTATTGTTTCCATCAGATGCAAATCTCTGCAATATGATTGGTTGTTACGTATCATGCCTTTATTACCATTTTTAAAGAAGAGTTCACCAAGGGAAGTAACTTTGTATGTTGAAAAAAATTATGCGCGCGCAGTGGCATTTTCCGCCATTTCCCAAAGCAGGTGCGTGGATCACACAAGTGAAATTGTTTCACAAACATGATGACAATTGTTTTCACGACCAGCAAACTTAACCACATACATGCATAGTTGATAATCTATATCGTAGTTGATGGTTTACATGGATTAGTGTCTTGACATGTTTTGTGACGTGTTATTCCAGGTTCACGGCCACGGGCCGGGAACTTGCCACGAAATTAGGGTACCATTCCGTAATGTAAATGAACCGGACACGAGGAGCAGAACGCCCCTGAAGTCACATTGGCCTTGTATTAGGGGGTCAAACACGAATTTTAATATATGAAATGAAATACCATAACCAGCTATTATAATCAAATACTCTGTTCACTGCTGTACTGCACAGAACTGAAGTATTATTAAATTTTAAATCCTACATGCAGAGTGGTGTTAGGCACATGTCCATCTAGCAGTTCACATTCCACAATCACGCTACCTCAGTGAATGTTATGCCTGCGCTACACATGCAACTGAATCGTTGTGATAGGGAAACCGTATTGCAACACATACCCTGAATGGTTGCAGAATAACGATAAGCAAGATCGTACACAGTCACACATGCAAATCAGAACAAGAGTTATCTCAACTTGATCATTGTGATTGACTGCTTGGTATCCTGACTGTATCGTTGTGTCTGGATAATAAGCTACACATGAAACTGGGATAACATTTGGTCGTCAATTCACGACCAGTTGTGGGTGTATTTTTATTTAGCCCGAATTGATATGCCACACATCCAACTACTACATATTTTCTCATCGCCGACTACATATTGCCGACAGTCGGGAGTCTGTATAAAATGGGTCGTACAGCGATTCAGTTGCATGTATAGCGCAGGCATTATAAACAATAAAAATACGGTATTAGGCAGTGGCTGTGATCTACAGATGCATTTTGATTCCAAGTTCTTGTAAAGTAAATTTTCCCATGGTAAAGGATTGAAAAGCTGAATTGTATACGGATTGCATACATTTTGTGCTTAGATTATTAACACTGGTGGCAGATGTTTGCTCCCTGCACATTGCGCCCCCATTTGTGCATTTTTATGACGGAAAGTTTCGCCTCTAATCAATCGCATACCAGCATTAAACTATTATTTGGATGCATACTGATAAAACTGATAAAATACTATTTTGTACTGTTTCAATTGCTGAAACTACAAAGTAACTGGGGCATAACGTACAGGGGGCGAAACGACATGCATCCATGAGCATAGTGGCAATAAAATAAAATAAATTATTACTAGGGCACAAAATGGAGCTATGAATCTGTAGCTAGTGTGAACCAAGATGGCTAGTACATTCCCAATATTTTAAAATTAAAGCATTTCTATATAATTTACAGTTAATTAGCTCATGAATAATTTTTTTATGAATTGTTGCTTCACCCACAGAGAAACCCTAAGTCCTATTATAACACAATTGATGGGAAATGTTGCTGTTTAGATTTGTGTACTAATATACCGAGGGCTAAAGCCACAGTGCATAAATAGGTGTGCTTCCGGTAACTGGGAAAGGAAAAAAAAATTATAATGGGCGGAAAAAAAAGGTTAACAACTTATTGTACTATTTTATTATTTTCTGTAAGTATTTTCAACGCATTCACTTTGCATTAGAAGTGCTCTGCAACTGGTTTCTATTGTTTCCCAGTGAATTTTTAACCATTTATAACTGGTAGGTGCGTGTATGCAAACCTGTATTTTATATAAAAGTGGAGCAAGGTCAAATTTTGCTCCCAAGACTAGGGTTCAAGGTCGGCATCATTAAATTAATTCATTGTTTCTTTTTTAATTCTTGAACAAATATTTACGGTCACACACTTTTAATAGGATAGGTCGGGTTACCGGAAACACAGGTATTCTAAAAGTCCAACCATACAGCATTAACCCTCTCCATGCTGAAATAGGCACAGGCACTGCTCTTTTGAACATATCTGGTTGTCTCCGGCATGGAGAGAGTTGAACAAATAAAGATAATAGGTCCATACATAATTTGCATCATCGCGTCCCTAATCGTGTCTCATTCTACCACTGAATAGATAAGGTTTTGGTTAGAATCACATGTTTTTTTTAATACTTTATGGTTGTTTCCTTTTTTAGAGTTATTACTTTACTGTCAGAAAGTTTGTCCAAAATGCAACATTTTCACCAAATTGAATATTTTGTTGATGATTTATCAATGAAAATCTGTTCGTAAGGCAATTTTGTAAAGACAATGTTTTTATTAACATTTCTATCAAGTGTGTAATCCAAAAATGCAACATTTTCACCAAATTGAATATTTTGTTGATGATTTATCAATGAAAATCTGTTCGTAAGGCAATTATGTAAAGACAATGTTTTTATTAACATTTCTATCAAGTGTGCAATCCAAAAACTTTGCGAAGACATATTTTAAAGATTATTACTTATCGGTTTAATTCATCTGTCGTTTATAGTTTCTTAAATTATATAAGATATTGCTATTGCACAAATGAATTATTACCATATATTTATTTCATGTTCAATATGCTTTTCCTTTTTTTTCTAATTCAGATTTTTCTTCTAGACAGTGGTGACCTTGACTCTTTGAGTGTAACTAAGTCGAATTATTTTGCCGACCAAGTAATAGCTAAGCAGGTAATTTTCAAAGTTTTTCTTTTTTTGTATTGAACCGAATTTGTTTTTTCCAACTGAATTGTCTTCATTGACTGACTGATTAATGTTTTCTTATAAGATATATTTTAATAATCTAAAAATGATGTTTTTATATTGTTTTCATTTTGCTAGGTTTTGTTACACTGATTTTTTTTACAACTTTTTTTTTCTCCCTTTTTCCCCGTTCATGGAATACAAAAGGTTTCTCACTGAAGGCAAATTTGGAACACGTACAAAATGGCCAACAACTCTCGGACAAATCTCATCATTAACTACCTACCTCAAACACTGTCAGACGAGGAGTTTCGTTCCATGTTCTTGAGTATAGGACCTGTGACATCCTGCAAAATAATCCGCGACAAATCCTCTGGATACAGCTACGGGTTCGGCTTCGTCGACTATGGTAACGAGCGCGACGCCCAGCGCGCCATCAAAACCCTGAACGGCCTCCAGCTGCAGAACAAAACCATCAAAGTGGCACTGGCTCGCCACGGCGACAACATAAAAGGAGCTAACCTGTACGTGCGTAACCTGCCCAAGGAGTGGTCCGACGACGAGCTGTACAATTACTTCGTCAGCTACGGCAACATCATCCAGGTCCGCGTTCTCTCCGACCAGTCCACAGGTGTGTCCAAGCGTGTGGGATTCGTCCTCTTCGACCAGAAGCACGAGGCCGAGGCGGCGTGCAGCGCCCTGGGTGGCAAGGCACCTCCCGGCTCGCATGACGCGCTGATCGTCAAGTTCGCCGATGACAACACCAAGAAGCTGCGGGCCCCCGAGTACCAGCCCAGGCCCCCGTCCCACGGGCCGTCGCATCGCGGCGGGGGAGGAGGGGGTTACGGAGGCACCCATGGGGGAGGAGGAGGAGGAGGTCGTTTCCCCAGTCCAGGGCCGGGTCCCATGCGCACACAGCGCAATCGCTTCCACTACAACCCAATGGCACCTCCGCAGGGCCCCCCGGCACAGGGCCCGTACCAGCAGCCGGACAGTGGGCACATTTTGTTCGTCTACAACATAGGCACAGAGGCAGATGAGAAGCTACTGTGGCAGTGGTTCGCGCCCTGCGGCACAGTTCAGAAGGTCAATATTATCATGGACTCAACCAAGGGGTGCTGCAAGGGTTATGGGTTTGTCACGATGACAAATTTCGAAGAGGCTGAGTATGCCATTGAGTGCTACAATGGGTACTGGCATAACGACCGGCAGTTGCAAGTTTCCTTCAAGAAATAAATACAATAAAAAAGCGCAACAACAAAACAAAATCATTTTCCAGGTTTGATAGCTTTAATCATTTTTACCAATACGACTTGAATCGGTTCAGAGGTTTAAACTTTTCATTTCCTGCACAATATTTCTTTTGTAATTTTTATAATGGGTTGGGTGGGGAGAGGGTGAGGGAACATTAAAATGTGTAAGGATGTATTCTTTAAAGCTTCGTAAAGATGTTTTTCTGTGTGTTTTTTTTCTCAATTTTTTTTATGGATTTTCTTTTGTTTTTGTTGGATATTTTACATGGTTTGCATTCAAATTTAGTTTAACATTGGCTTCCAGAGAGAGATGTCTTGTGAACGAACTGCTCGGCATGGCAATATCTACTAGTTGTGCCACTTGTTGACTTGTGATAATGGCGCCCGAACCTTGTAGATCCAACCTGTGTTCCAACATTATTTAGTTTCCTTCATCAATAAGGGCAACATCATCAAACATGCTATTTCACCAAAGCTTTTTTTAAATTAAAAATTTAATTAATTTTGCACAACGCATTGACAGATTATTTTGTAAGTAAACGTGCAACTTCAGTCTCTTGTAGCTTTGTCACCATTAACTCTCTCCATGCTGGCGGCAACCATAGATGTCCTATAGAGTTGTCTGTGCTTAATCCACCAAGGAGAGAGTTAATGACCCTTTAATAATCCAGCTTTGATTTCTGAAGATTTAATTCAGAGGTGATCAGCTGGTGATGTTGAAAAAAATGTTTGATTGTATCTTTTATTTTATGTGTGAAGTTTTACTATTTTTGTGGGAATATTTTCTTGTAAGTTTAAGTTCGTTTGAAGTTACTTTTTTCCCCATAGAAATTGAAGCACATCCTTTGTGGATTCAAAATATCTTCTTTCATCTTGAATCCAAATCAGTATTTTTATATGATTGTTGCTGAACTTAAAATGCTATACTTAGAAGAAACCACATGCTGGAATGAATGTGTATTGTTAATATTCATAGTTAAATCAGAGCTATTGTATTCTGAATTTATAATTATTGTCATTCACTTGTTACTGTGTTTTTTTTTCTTTTTCCATAATTAATATTCTCGTGTTGAATTATTTGCAAAATATTGTAATATTATCCAATTTATTCATGTGTATACGGTATAAGAATTCATGAATGGATCCTATGTATTTTATGTTTGAAAATCGCTCCGGGAAACAAACATTTGACATGTTTGCAATAGCTTCATCATAAGTGATTTTTTACTGTTTTTGGTGTACTTCGACTGATATGACAATCTTTTATGTTGGCTCAACTGTAAAGTCGTACCATTCCAGATGCCATGATTGTGTATATTCATGATGGCGAATTAGTGCTGTCGATGCGAACATTTCGTGTCAAATTTAAAGTACCGTTTACTTTTCACGATTTCATTATACTGTACATCATCATTCGCCTGAATAAGGTGTTGTTACAATTTGTCAAGTGTTCCAAGACAAGTATTTTAACTTCTGAGAATTGCCTGTACAGTTTAAACATGTAACATGAAATGTGGGATCATCTTCTATACTGTATGTTTTGTGTTTGGATAAGGGTGATAATAGTTCTATAAAAAGTGGTGATGATGAAGTACCGAGAAAGTTGATGATGATGAGGGCGATAGTTACAGCGATGATGTAAATGTGTATAATCCGATGAAACAGATCTTGTATTAAGTTGCTATTTAACTGCTGAATGTTCCCTGTTTACAGTATGGTGGATATCCACTGATAATGCAGAAGCTATCCACTGATAATGCAGAAGCTATCCACTGATAATGCAGAAGCTATCCACTGATAATGCAGTGGATATCCAATATCTACAAATAATAAAGGTAGCTATCTACTGATAATGCAGTAGCTATCCACAGATAATGCAGTGGGTATCCACTGATTATGCAGTCTGTATCAACAGATAATGCAGTGGGTATCCACAAATAATGCAGTCGGTATCCACAGATAATGCAGTGGGTATCCACTGACAGTTACATGTTTGAGGTTATGTCTCCGTCTTGGCCAAAGTGATCTGTTTGCCACCTGTTGTGTCATTGTTTTTTCCTTCTCAATAAACATATTAATCTGATACTGTTGTTATTATATTTTCATACATAATTGCAAACTCTCCCCCAGGTCTTTGGCATGTCATGGTTATTTTCATTGTGGTACTTATCATTTATCTGCAGTCATGTGCATCTTTGTTGTGTATGGGTGAAATATTCCCCCTGCGACATGAAAACAATAAAATATTGTACATACAGTAGAACTCGCATATAACAGCCTCTTATAAACTGGACATTCCCCTGCCCTATAACTTAATCTGGAAGTCCAGGTCCCGTCTAACGCTAATTACAGTATAATACTGCAAGATGTGACACCGTCCCCACACCTCCAATAACACTGCAAAATGTGACACTGTACCCCCCACACCTCCAATAACACTGCAAGATGTGACTGTACCCCACACTTCAATAACACTGCAAGATGTGACCCCGTACCCCCACACCTCCAATAACACTGCAAGATGTGATACTGTACCCCCCACACATCCAATAACACTGCAAGATGTGACACCGTACCCCCCACACCTCCA
>JAUTBZ010125995.1:0-15080 GCA_032361785.1 Lepetodrilus galriftensis | reverse complement strand
CGAAAATCTACAAGATATCTGTTTTATTTGCAGCAGCGGAGATTTTAGTACGCGGATAATGTTGTTTACGTTGTCGCCGATGTATCCAGCTGGATGACAGGCAGACAAAGCGCATAGAAATCGGTGAGTGCATTGAAACAAGAATTCTAGCGACGTTCGCTACAAAATGTAAACAAACCGTGTGCGAGAGTGCACTTTGACAGCTGTTGACTCGCTATGTTTACACTATGTTTGTATGCAGTGGGGGGATGTTTTCATGTATATATCTGGCATAAATAAGTCGACAAATATCAAATGCGCGTAAAAATGTAATAATAACACCCTTACCCATACATTATAAACACGTATTTCATCAATCTAACGTGTCTAAAAGTGACAGTCTATCAAAGACATAAGTACATTTCTAATACACTTGGCTGGTCCAATTAAGTACGTGAGGTAATGTATGGGTGCATCAACGACAAAACATGGTGAATAATAGATGCATACAGGTTATAACATTGAATCTCGGCCATGTTTATGCCAGGGTAGTGTCATTGCTGTGCTAAGTAATGTAGCTAAAGTACAATTAGTGTAGCACTGGCAACATACACATGACGTAGATTGATTGAATCATACATGATTGGGTGTAATACTTACCATTAATTTCTCGTCATTGTAGATATGCCTTCTGCACCACCCAACTTCCGCCGATTCTCTGACGGAACGTTGCAGTTTGGTTACACGGAAGACGCCCGCCGTGTTTCCAAAGCCAACGTGGGGCTACGACCCACCTGCTTGCCTGCAGACGTGGTTCAGCGGAACGCCATCTCTGCTGTAAGAAAACAGAAGCGGGACATAAAGGACGCACTGGGAGAGCACATACTCCAGTTCGGCGCATACTACGGGCAGACGTTCAGGTGGATGTGTGAGAACGGACTGGGGTATGCTGCATGGATTGTTGACAGCATGCGTGCTGAGGTCTCCACCAGTGCGTCTCTAAGTATGAACAAGTTTGCCTTCAAGAGGTACCTGCTGTCTTTCCCAGAGGGCGTGGAGGCAGTCGACAGGAAGGTGAAGGAGAGAGCTGTTTCCCTGACGTCTTCGTCCAGCCTGTCAACGTTGCTAGTTGGCAGGCAGGTGTCGAAGGCTGCTCTCAGGGGGATGGTCCACCACGCTCTGCACCACTCTACCCGTCCCATCCTGACTGTACCACGTCCGGCGACACAGAGACGAGAGCGGCCCAGCAGCACCACCACCACCACCAAGGAGGACATGACTGACAGAGAGCTGTGTTCGGCGGTGGAGTACTTGGAGTCACGGATGGATATACAAGGTACACTTGTCGACAAATTGTGCATTTCTATATCAAAATGGTACACATATGTATCTTATTCACAAGCCGGATCATCATGCACATGACTTTGCAATAAATATGCAAACGTTTGATTAATATATATTATTATATATATTTGACCCACGTATTTACATTATATTTAATTTAATAGCTGCTCTGGTATACAGTGTGTTGGTAAGTTGTTGGTAAGTGTACCTGGTGTGTGTGTTCTTAGTGTCATTGGCTGTGCTTTTCTATGCTATTTATCTTGCATTTCTTTAACTGCTTTCTACTAGTTGTGTAGTCAATCTGTGGTGGCGTGCTATGATGTTGTAAGATCACCTTCCTCGTAACAAAGTCTGCTGATTTTCACATCTCATCTCATCTTAGAAATTGTTACGGAAATTGGTATAAAACAACATAATTGACAAAAACATTTCTATTCGAGACTACTATAGATCATGATTATGTACTATAGTGTCTACGGTATGTGAAATGCATATATTATTAATCTCGGTATCATTCCCTATGTTCAATCAAATGCTTCATATTTAATCAAAACATCTTTTGTATGTCATTGTAATTTACCATAATTGCTCTAATAATTCAAACCATCTAATAGTACGAAAATCTAAATTAATTACCAACCATAAAAATTATTAATTTAATAAGTAATGTCAGTATCTGATGTTTGAAATTTAAGTATTAAAGTTTATAATTTTAAATTGTAAAGATAATTGTTGATAAATTTTGCTCATGCTGTAGATATATACTATTAAAAATAATTGCTAAATTTATTGCTATGTATCAAAGTTAAAAATAACAATAATTATAATATTCTTCATTTCTTTTTAAGATTCACCGTTCCAGTTGCCAGCCCCACCACTGTCCAAGTTGCCAGCCCGACGACCACCGTCCAAGTCGCCAGCACGACCGCTGTCCAAGTCGCCGGTACGACCGCCATCCAAGTCGCCAATCCTACCACCACCACGACCACCGTCCAAGTCACCAATCCCACGACCACCGTCCACGTCAACACCATCACCGTCCACGTCAACACCGTCACTGTCCACGTCAACACCGTCACCATCACCGTCACCATCAACACCGTCACCGTCCAAGTCATCTGTCCACCATCCACACGGAGGAGATGTTTTGCCAGAAGGCTGGAGGCAGAGTCTACGGCCAGCAGACCATCACTGGGTGTCCAAGACTCTGTTCCACGTAAACCGGAGTGGCCGTGTCGAGCTGAACGCCAGCAAGTTGGACCGCTTGTGGTGGTATCCTCCTCAGCCGTCACTGATCTACAGCCACTGTCCTCGCGCCAACCTGTACTTCGCGCAACGTCTACCCCTGTGGATGCTGAAGAGACTGTGGCGTTGTCGCCTGACTTGCCCCCATTCCTCGTGCGATGACCATGAGCTGACCTCGGCGGGGATCTACCCACATGTCCGCCAGGTACTGGACATTGACAGCTACTACAGCCTGGCAGCCGAGTACCTGGAGTGTTCCAGCTGTAAGAGGAAGGTGATCAGCTGGAGCCAAGGCATCGTGTCTCAGCTGGACTTGGGGCACCAGGTCCAGTTCACCGTCATCCTGACGTACAGATACGCGTGCGACATCCGCGTCATCAGGATGCTGAGACAGAGAGGATTGGGGAACAGTCCAACCCAGCTCCAGAAGAAGATCTCGGAGCAACACAGTGATGCCTGGCTGCAGAAGGTGGCTCACTACTTGACTGACTGCAAGGCCTTCAAGCTCGCTGCTACCAGCGGGCTCACGACACCAGTCAAGTACCAGGATCCACCTCAACTGGCCACTGTTCCCATGTTCAGATGGCTGATGACAGTCTACTGCCATGATGTCATGCAGCGTCTGGACGAGGTGAAGGCGAACATTACATCCACCTTCGGCAGAATCCTGAAGATGGACTCCACCAAGAAGGTCACAAAGAAGCTGAGTGGCTTGTCGTTTGGCACTGCATCGTGGGCTACCAACATCGGCAACGAGCACGGCCAGGTGCTGATGAGTGTCATTACGGCAAGCGAGGGCGCTGGACTGGGAAGGATGATCACTGGACTCATTGCCAGGTACACCAAGGCCGACATTCCACCACCTCAGCTGATCTATGTCGACCGCGACTGCTGCACAAAGACCAAGACCATGTTTGCGGGATGGCCAGACATGATTGTGCGCCTGGACGTGTGGCACTTCATGAGGAGGATCTCCAGTGGCTGCTGCACGGAGGCCCATCAGCTCTACCGCCTCTTCATGGCTCGCCTCTCCCAGTGCATCTTTCAGTGGGACGAAGAAGATGTGGAGCGACTGAAGGATGCCAAGAGAAGGGAGTTGACGGCCATGAGCATCCTGAACCTGTCAGACGCCGACGTGATTGCCCGAGTCACACGGAAGGAGCTGGCACTGCACTGCCGACGCTCGACCCGTGGCACGAGGGAGTCACGTGACCTCATCGCTGCCCTCCTGGACACCTTCGACGAGGAGAACGGGATGGACACGATGGGAGTTCCTCTCATCAACAAGGAGAGGATGGCTGAAGTCTGGACAGGTCAGGAGCGACACGTGGCCTGCCTACAGGATCCTGTTGACGTGCAACTCTACACTCAGACAGGATCCCTGACGAAAGGTGGAGTAGAGCTTCCGGTTTACCGTTGTGCCAGGGGTTCAACGTCGCTGGAATCCTTCCACCTTCACCTCAACCGCTTCATCCCAGGTACTGCCACACATCTTATTCCAGCCGATAATTCTAACTTTGAAACATGCAATTATTTTGTGTATTTTTCAATTTTATGATGTATTAATTCAATCTACCATATTTTTCAGGTAACAGTGCAAGCGACGTCCACTTCCAGGCGTTCCTTGTTGAGGGCATCGCCAGGTGGAACGAAGACCGTGCTGTTGCTGCAGTGGACGGCGGCGTCCAAGAACACCGGACTTACAGCGCCATCCTGCGTCATGCCGTCAACGACCTGAGTGCGTGTGTCCTTGGGAAGCAGTTGACACGTTTGGCGGATCCCAGGAAATTTACAGGTAAGTTAAATTGATTTAAGTTAATTTGATTCAAGTGACAAGTTAAATGCATTCAAAGTGATGAAACGAGCAAATTGAGTAAAGTTTGTATTGTTGTAGCTGCTGCTATTATTTCACATGATATATTGTATGCTCCTATTCACACAGGTGAGCTGATAGGTGTGGAGTACCTGTACGACCAGACGGGACAGGTGCTACAGGACTGGAAGGAAGATGACGACGACACTTTCCAGCTGGAGGTGGAGGACATGGAGACCGACGAGGGTTATGGCGAGGATGATGCAGATGACGACCTGACAGTTGCTCTGTCTGCCCCTGCCCCACGTCGTCAAGCCACAGTTGGACCACCATCGACCCCCCACTCGTCGATCAGCCACACCTACTCGTCGATCAGCAACACCTACTCATCCATCAGCCACCGTCACCAGGCCAGCAGCCAGCCCCACTCCTCTGCCATTCACGGTCACCATGCCAGCAGCCACCATCACCAGGCCAGCAGCCACTGTCACCAGCCGGTCACCAAGCTCTTCTGGCACATCAACACCAGAGAAAGATGAGCTTGATCTAGATGTAAGTATTTCATACTGTCACAGACTCCTTGAATATCTAATACATAGACTATGTATTGAGTGAGTGAGTGATTGATTGCTTAAAAACACATTCATCTTATGGTTACAGGACACAGTCGGAGAGGACAACATAGGCGGCTACGGACGAGTGGACTCACTGGCACAGTTCCTCGTCTCACTCCGAGATCAGCTGACTCCACTCAGCAACTCGCAGGCCGACTCCATCATCAGCCTGTGGAATGGACTCAGCCTCTATGATCAGCAGCCAACGAGATTCTCCCCCCGTCACAGGACAGCTCTGTCTGAGGGGCGGTTCAAGGTGTCTAAGAAGACAGTCGCACCTGGTGTGGAGAGCTCGAAGAGGTAACTATGAGATTCAATTACAACTAGAATTAATTCTATATATTCCCTCTTACCTTGTAAATGTATTTCTTATGAACACGGAGATGATGACAGCTCCACGGTTAAACTTGCGTTATTATCGTGGTAGCGAACTGGAATTAACTCCATCCAGTGAGGCGACTGCCGTGCCCACGCCCACAGCACGACCAGTCGACGAAACTGACGAAGCTACCGTTCTTCGAGAGGCCAGACAGAGAGTGATAGAGTTCGGCGGCGATCCGAGTGATCGAGGATGGATCTTAGCCCAGATGACCATCACGTTTGGACGCTATCGTGGGAAGACTTTCTGCTGGCTACTCGAGAACGACATTGGATGGACCACTCTGATAGTAGCTTCCCATCAGGTACTTGTTTGTTGTTGTTGTTGTTGTTTTATCTCATAACATTGCAATGCTAATAAGCGAAAAACAGGATGTCGATCATATAATATTAATAATATAATAATAATAATCAGATTCATCGGCAGTACCAAATTAATACAGTTGAAATTAGTACAGGAGAAATGTTCTTTTATAGAAATGCAGCAGAGGCCAAATTAATACTAAGAATTTGACAAACTGGGTTTCTGCTTATGATATTTTCTCACTAAGTCTAAGAAGTATATTATTACATTACTGTGCGTTGCATTTTCAGGCAGAGGCAAGAGAGGAGGTTCCGAAGTCAGCACGGACAAGGAACAAGGACTGCCTGTTGGAGTATTGTCGTCTGTACGACGATGTCATGGCGACCGTGCAGAAGCGTTCGGTAAATTTTCTTGTTTTGTATTTATTTTCTTGCATTATGATTATAGCTGATGTGTATATTTATTGCTCGTGAAATAACATTACTATTATCATAATGATATAAAGGCAATGCTTGTCTCTATTTGTAAAATTCCCATGTTTAGAGTTTCATGTAATAATAATTAATATGTATTTCTTTGCAGGTGATGCTCAGAGCTAGGAAGGCGGCGAACGTGTCCAGCATCAGCAGCCCTGGTGACCAGCTTGTGGGATTTGGAAAGTTTGCGACCATGACACGCGGTGGACTGTATCACAGCCAGGCTAGAGAACACCAGTCATACGTAAGAGCTTATGTTATGAAGCATGTCGCTACCCACAGGGGCTCATGATGTTGTAAGATCACCTTCCTCGTAACAAAGTCTATTTAATCAAAACATCTTTTGTAGGTCATTGTAATTTACCATAATTGCTCTAATAATTCAAACCATCTAATAGTACGAAAATCTAAATTAATTACCAACCATAAAAATTATTAATTTAATAAGTAATGTCAGTATCTGATGTTTGAAATTTAAGTATTAAAGTTTATAATTTTAAATTGTAAAGATAATTGTTGATAAATTTTGCTCATGCTGTAGATATATACTATTAAAAATAATTGCTAAATTTATTGCTATGTATCAAAGTTAAAAATAACAATAATTATAATATTCTTCATTTCTTTTTAAGATTCACCGTTCCAGTTGCCAGCCCCACCACTGTCCAAGTTGCCAGCCCGACGACCACCGTCCAAGTCGCCAGCACGACCGCTGTCCAAGTCGCCGGTACGACCGCCATCCAAGTCGCCAATCCTACCACCACCACGACCACCGTCCAAGTCACCAATCCCACGACCACCGTCCACGTCAACACCATCACCGTCCACGTCAACACCGTCACTGTCCACGTCAACACCGTCACCATCACCGTCACCATCAACACCGTCACCGTCCAAGTCATCTGTCCACCATCCACACGGAGGAGATGTTTTGCCAGAAGGCTGGAGGCAGAGTCTACGGCCAGCAGACCATCACTGGGTGTCCAAGACTCTGTTCCACGTAAACCGGAGTGGCCGTGTCGAGCTGAACGCCAGCAAGTTGGACCGCTTGTGGTGGTATCCTCCTCAGCCGTCACTGATCTACAGCCACTGTCCTCGCGCCAACCTGTACTTCGCGCAACGTCTACCCCTGTGGATGCTGAAGAGACTGTGGCGTTGTCGCCTGACTTGCCCCCATTCCTCGTGCGATGACCATGAGCTGACCTCGGCGGGGATCTACCCACATGTCCGCCAGGTACTGGACATTGACAGCTACTACAGCCTGGCAGCCGAGTACCTGGAGTGTTCCAGCTGTAAGAGGAAGGTGATCAGCTGGAGCCAAGGCATCGTGTCTCAGCTGGACTTGGGGCACCAGGTCCAGTTCACCGTCATCCTGACGTACAGATACGCGTGCGACATCCGCGTCATCAGGATGCTGAGACAGAGAGGATTGGGGAACAGTCCAACCCAGCTCCAGAAGAAGATCTCGGAGCAACACAGTGATGCCTGGCTGCAGAAGGTGGCTCACTACTTGACTGACTGCAAGGCCTTCAAGCTCGCTGCTACCAGCGGGCTCACGACACCAGTCAAGTACCAGGATCCACCTCAACTGGCCACTGTTCCCATGTTCAGATGGCTGATGACAGTCTACTGCCATGATGTCATGCAGCGTCTGGACGAGGTGAAGGCGAACATTACATCCACCTTCGGCAGAATCCTGAAGATGGACTCCACCAAGAAGGTCACAAAGAAGCTGAGTGGCTTGTCGTTTGGCACTGCATCGTGGGCTACCAACATCGGCAACGAGCACGGCCAGGTGCTGATGAGTGTCATTACGGCAAGCGAGGGCGCTGGACTGGGAAGGATGATCACTGGACTCATTGCCAGGTACACCAAGGCCGACATTCCACCACCTCAGCTGATCTATGTCGACCGCGACTGCTGCACAAAGACCAAGACCATGTTTGCGGGATGGCCAGACATGATTGTGCGCCTGGACGTGTGGCACTTCATGAGGAGGATCTCCAGTGGCTGCTGCACGGAGGCCCATCAGCTCTACCGCCTCTTCATGGCTCGCCTCTCCCAGTGCATCTTTCAGTGGGAGGAGGAAGATGTGGAGCGACTGAAGGACGCCAAGAGAAGGGAGTTGACGGCCATGAGCATCCTGAACCTGTCAGACGCCGACGTGATTGCCCGAGTCACACGGCAAGTAATGCACTAATTAAGTGTGAAGATGTTTCTATAATGTGTTTTAAAATGTTTCTATAATGTGTTTCTATAACGTGTGTCTATAACGTGTTTTATAATGTGTTTTAGGTACAACAAGAAGATGAAGCGGCAGGACAGGGTGGTCCTTGAGCAGGGCATTGCTCCAACCACAGCCTCCATGACGGCGCCTGCTCCACTGCCTCCAGCAATGGTGCGCGCCTCCCAGCCGTTGTACCCTGCACCACCGGAGGACAGGCACCTCTACACCTTGCCTCCCAACACCGCAGGAACAGCCAAGAAGGGGAGATCTAAGAAGTCGCCATCGCCATCACCAGCCTTCACAACAGGGATGCGCTTTCCGGTGATTCTTCCCATGCCATCCATGTCATCCATGCAGCCACCGATGCAGCCATCGATGTTCATGATGCCGGCGCCGAGACTGCCAGTTCCTCAGTCGCTCTCCGCACGTAGTGTCCCATACACTACCCTGCAGTACAGGAAGCGGAGGGAGAAGATGGAATTGGCAGGAACCAAGACTCGGCGCTACTCGAGAAAGACGGCATTCATGACATGCCAGAAGTGCGGCAAGGAGAGGAGCGCTGACAGCCATCGCCAGTACTACGGTACTTGGTTCTGTGCGGCCACAGCCACAGAGACAGAGGACGAATGGCTGTCCAGCCAGAAGAGCAGAAAAAAACCCAGAAAGATTAAGGAACAGTTTGTTGTTTTGTGCAACTGTCCTTGTGGAAGTTTTCTTTTTTTTGCAACTGTCCTAGTGCAGTAGGAACAGTTTGTTTTTATTTATTTGTGCAACTGTCCTAGTGACATAGGAACAGTTTGTTTTTATTGTGCCACTGATGGAACAGTTTATTTATGTGAGGCTGTCCAATGTGTGAAGATGACATAACAAACATGTCTGCAGTTTTCTATTTGAAAAAGTCTGTATTGTTAAATACACTCTTTTTTAAATAGTAAACCAAGCTGCACTGACGAGTCCTGGTGGGACGAAACATGTTTTCTGCTCTATAGAAGTATTTAATTATTCACAAGAATAAATATTAAATATCAAACATAGTCTATTTATTGTGTGAGACTGTCCGGTGTGAGGGGGCTGACAAGAGACAAGTGAAGAGGTAAACAAGGACACAAACAAAATACAGCAATATAATAATAAATAGATTGTGACATTGCCATGATGGTAAATTAACTTTTTTATTAAATGTGACCCGAATGAACGAACATGTGTTAACTTTTATATTATTTGCATACACCCAAGTACTGTCTACAAATTATCATATAAGTTTTAAAGACATTAAAGTTTATAAGAAGACGCTATGAATTTTCTATCGAATTACTTTTAAAATTACTATTAATAGAAGGGGAAAACACGGAAAATACGGTATAAAAATAGCTAGGGAACTCCCGCCGGAAGCCAAAACCGCGCAGTCGTAGTTGCGTACCCCAACAGAGAAGATTGAGCACCAGCCTTTGCGCAGGGGCCATGCTAATCTTCTCTGTATCGTTCCAATTTTAGTATATGTACTGCGTTAGCAATACAATATATACCTGAATTAGGGCCCAATATATAGCCCCACACGCTAACCATCATAGCAAGATGGTAGCCTATATATATACTTCTGCACATACGAATATTGAGAATAAATGGAATTCTCACATGTCCCATACTCGTATTTCATATTTGTTATATTTTTCTTAAATTTCTGGAAACAAAAAAAATATATTAAAATTATGTCAGTATTGCTTTAATTAGTTTTTCGAACACCGCACATAGCATACTACTATGCCACATCAGCCACATAGCGCCACATAGCGTACGCGGCTAAGCACAAAGCAGTGCGGTAGCAGCCTAGCAAGTGAATCGATCGTAAGACGACAGCGAAGCGATCTATTGATAGAACAAGGGAAGCTAACTCTTACTGAAAAGTGTGCTTGTGTAAATGTGTGTGTTGTTGTTGTTGCTGCTGATGCCGCTGCTGCTACTACTCTTAATTTGCAAGATAAGACTCAATTTATTAATTTTATTCCTATATATAGGGACAGTGTGTGTGCGTGTGTGTGTGTGTGTGTGTGTGTGTGTGTGTGTGTGTGTGTGTGTGTGTGTGTGTGTGTGTGTGTGTGTGTGTGTGTAAGTTTAGGTGTTTAGGTTTAGTCCGTATACGTATACCTGCTACGTTTCCGGCTATATTACCATATATACAAAGTCACGTATATTTCGTTGAACCAAATAACTTGAAACGCATAAGAATGAATATTTGATAAAATGCTACTGTTACATGTAGTCATGCATCCCTCAGTTTACATGTCTATATGCCTTATAAACTCCATACTGTACGCTGTTATGTATTCAATCACGCAATGTATAGCATTTTAGGATATGTTGCTAGCTATGTATAGCCTATCATAATTCAATGTTATCAGGTTATGTACATATCATGTGAAGTATAGTTAGCTTAAATGTCATATATGGGTCATATAGTAGCCACGATTGAGAGGTCTGCACGAACATTTTGAGCACTAGACTCTGGATAGTTATACTAAAATGGTATGCTACACACCTACATGATATATTAAATACTATTATTGTAGGTATATGACGCACAGTTTTATTAGAATACTAGGTATCTAGTACTGTGTTTATGCGAGTATCATGCCTTAGCGCAATTGAAATATCGCTGCAAGGATATAAATACAGTCGAGTAACATGTGCTGCCAGGCGAGCATCACCATGCTCGATAAATGTTTTGCGAGTATCTTTCCCAAACAATATGTCGTATTCGTAGAATATCTCTCAAATGTATCTAATTCACATGGATTATTGAAGTTATCCAGGTGATACATTAAACAACTTTCAGCGTGGTGAATAAAAACGTCTTGGATCCATATCCCACCCACATTTACGACATATAATAAATAAAGTACATTCCTTGCAACATATCTTATCATTATTATTATAAAAACAAATACTCGAGGTGAACTTGACCTACCACACCTTCCCTGTGATCAACGCAATGGAATCTCATATATGTCCTTGCACATGTTGCAGCATCCTCGAAAACGCAGGCCATTATGATTAAACTAACCTCCGTCAAATATCATGGGCTCACTGCCTATATAAATATAATAGCCTAGAAATCTGTTTTCTCCGATCAAAAGCTATATGCCTGAGTTTTCGAGGATGATGTTGCAGGTGCATATTTTTAAAAAACGAACCAGACCTACAGGCAAGCATACTACTATTTAAAGGCATACTATCATAGCTGATAGACCTGTAGAGTGGACACACGAATTTCGATCTGAGACTAATTAGTAATTACGCTTGATTTATCCACCCAAAAGTTGTTATTTATTGATGTAATTAGTACTCGATAGTTATCAAAATATTAATATTGTATATGAATAAAAGGAACGTTCGGCTATTTATCTTGTTGTTGATGCATCAACTGATCTATGAAAGAATCTGCGAGCGAATATTAGAGTTATGTCCCACTTGCATTATATAATGAAGCAAAAACATAAGGACCATATTCAGGTTGTATATCGGGAAGTTATAGTTGAGATTCGTCAATCACAGAGCGGTGGAAAGATTAGTCCCCAGTACCCGATAGTTATCAAAATATTCATATTTTATATGAATATAGGGAACGTTCCGCTATGTATCTTGTCTTTGGTGTATCAACTCATCTATGAAGGAATCTGCGAGCGAACATTACAGTTATGTTACCCTTGCATGATGTATAATGAAGCAAACCCTGCAAACACATTTATACGGACCATATTCAGGCTGTCTATATCTTGGGTCTGCAATGTGGATTTCTCAACCACACAGCGGTGGAAAGCTTTTTGGAAGTACAAACATGATTTTATGTATGTCAAGTGAATGTAGTTATAGCTAAGAACTATATCCAAAACAACCATACATACCTGTGATATTAAATGCCTGTAAAGAAGGCTATAGGGGCTATGTATTTTATTAGTTTGTGCATACTTATACCAGGCATAGATCTAGTTGTCAACAATGTTAATCAGTAGAGATAGTATAGCTGGCATAGATAAGGACGGCATTTATAAGACAACAATATTTAATATAAATATAAATATAATCTGTAGGACTACAGGCCTACATGAAATTGGCTAAGAGTAGATGAATTAATGAATACAATAGGCCTACCGTACATCACTACTGAAACATAAAATGTGTAAAATGAAAACAAAATGAACGAATACATTTGAAAGCTTCTGTAGGCATACACGCATTTTAAATTATTGATAATTAATTATGGATGCAAACATATATTTGAAGCCTAAGCTAAAACAGAGACCATATTCAAAAGTATGAACACAGCTCGCGTTATATATATTGATGGCCAAAACATAACTGAACATGTTTAATAATAATATTGAAGATACATTTTAAATATAAGCCTCCTGTGCTGTGGAGTTTATAGCAATATATAAAGTTTATAACCACACACACACACTCAATTAATGTATGACCTATTTAAATAGGGCTTAACGAATGATATCTCTTGTAACTTTGGATACTTTTGTTAAGATAACCATCACATATATGCTGTCATGTATACTATATAACAGTCAAAGAAATGTATTATTTGAAACTATTAACCACATTGTAAATGGAACTGTTATATTAGATTTATCGCTTCTATTAAATGGCAATGCAGATCTAACAAATGTTCAAAATGAAAACTTATTTAGGCTACTGCTGTTAGTAGGCTACAGCTGTACATTAAAAAATCCAAGCGTTAAATACATAAATATTAAAAATAATAATTCCTTATAATCAATAAATACAACTTTATGTGCATACATAAATACCATTTCAATTCATCCATATTTATCTTCTACTTTTGTACATACTATTCTCTCTTTCATGTTATATTATGTTATAGAAATATGTAGGCCCTACATGATGTAAATATTCGGGAGCGTTTTTTTTCCAAAGTTGGCATAACTTGTAGGCCTACCTGGAATCCTTTTCTATTGTGAATAAAATATGTTGAATAGTTGCAGTGGAATATTCTACCATAAGTACAGCGGTGGAAAGGTTTTTGGAAGTACAAACATATGATTTTATGATTCACCAGCTGATCACCCGCAACATCATGAGATTTGTTTGCATTGGGAAATTCTAAAAATAGACCTGACCGAATATTATCACGTGACATACCTTTCACGTGATCTCTCTTTGTGGAAGTCACATGACAGTAGTAGGAGGCGAACTTCAACTTCACGTTCAACATGGAAGGGACGTTGTTGGTGTTTTTTCTGTCGGCTATCGTGGCTGTTTCTGCCGATACCCCTGCTAACTGCACGTACGAGGATGTGAAGGGAACGTGGATATTCTCCATAGGAGAAAATGGCTACGATCGATCACTGAACTGTTCTTTATTCAATAGTGAGTTAGTAGAGTACTGGTAGCGACAATGTTAACTTTTTAATTTTGCAAAACTTTTGATAAGTTAGCTTTGTCTGTCAGTTTGATCACATGTGATTACATTTTAAATTGAGTTTATAATACTTATTCAAAGTCCTGTGGTTTGATTCGAACTTTTATCTGTTTTATACATGTTTACTTAATATCACTACGTTTCTGCGGAAATGCATTAACAAGTATGATTAGATTGAGTGCTGTTAACCCTCTCCTAGCTAGCTCGAGATTTCTCTAGCCTTCTCTGCTGACCATAAGAGATCTGGCTCCGCGTTCGATGCTGATCATACTCATCATCAGCTGCTCATAAAAGGTCTCTTACATTATATGGTCATCAGGGATGGCTAGAGGAATCTTGAGCTAACCCTCTTCATGCTGGAGGCAACCAGAGATGCCCTTAAGAGCAGTACATGTGCACAATCCAGCAGGGAGAAGGTTAACACATGTGATACTCTTTGGGCCTGGGCTACTTCACTTGTCCGCCTGTAAATGTATAATACCTGTCCCAGGCGGGTCAAACCCTGACAACTCTCCCTGGTGGATTAGGAACAGATACTGCTCCATAGGGCATCTCTGGTTGCCTCTAGTATAGCATGGAGAGGGTTAATTGAATTTTGTTCAATTATATTACCGGTATGGAATGGCAATCTGGGTGAACCCATCATTATGCTCATATTTAGTTAAAAATGCATATTTTTCTGTGCATTGCTTTGTGGGTGTGTGCGTGTGCTCATTAAGATTTGTCTGGCAACATTTCAGCGGGTGTGAAAACTCTGCAGGTGACGCTGTACTTCCCGGATCTGGCGGTGGACCAGTATGGTAACGAGGGCTTCTGGACACTCATCTATAACCAGGTAACCATTGGTAACCAACAACCAGCCATCCCTCTAATATCTTCATAGCTGGTCATTCTCAAATCTAGATTTGGATTCTAAATATGACGATAATATATATGAATGATGACATCTACCTCAAAACTGGTTTATCATTCAAAATTGGTTTTAATATTTGTACAGTTGAAAAACGTCAATCATGCGTATATGAATAATGGCGCCCAATTCTTTAAGCAGAATTCTAGTATTTGAAAGAGTTTACCTCCACTAAATATCTACTGGCTCTTAAATTATTTTGTTGAGTATAGCTACCAGAATGTCAATAGCGGCTGCAAGTGGGTCATCGAATGTTGAAGAGTGTCATTTAAAACCAGGAATTCCGGTGATAAGCTAACAGAAGTCTATGCATAGAAGTGACTACAAATCCAAAGAAAATC
>JAUTBZ010125984.1:0-15085 GCA_032361785.1 Lepetodrilus galriftensis | reverse complement strand
GAGTTATGATTTAGTGCAACATTGGTAATGAGTTATGATTTAGTGCAACATTGGTAATGAGTTATGATTTAGTGCAAACAAATAAGGTGTGCAAGCGCTTCAGAAATATCTTGAAAACCATGTCTGGAAACTGATTAATTAACTGCTGAAATTGACACCAAATTCCTCAGCAGTAATGCATCTGAATGCACCTCAATTGAGAGTGACGACTGAAATGTACGAGAAGCGACTTAGTAATGTACAAGTGTAACGTGATGTACGAGGCTACGAGACAAGGTAATCGAGTCTGTATCCCTCGTTTCCGTCTCGCATCCATCTCTCGGAAATGATTGTCCACAGGAGTGACCGTTAATAACCCCGCTGGTTTCCGTGCAAATTATCTACTTCTTGAATTAACCCTTTCTCTGCTGCAGTCAGTACAGTCGCTGAGCTCTGCAGGGCACCTCTGGTTGGTGTTAGCACAGAGAGGGTTCAAGTAGCTAGATGTAAGAGGAGCTCAGGTCACCTTGCAGATCGAGTTTGTTACCTATTAAACACGCAAGTGCATTTAAAAAAATTCACAGTCAGGTTTTTCATTACGACATGCACAGGACTATTTGGAAAGAGATATTGTCCTTTGCGCAAAATAGCAAATTAAGTCCTTGGGGATTGAAATTTGCAGTTTCCTTTCCAAAATGGCTGAAACATCATTAAACAATAATTAAATGGTTAAAAAAGCAGCTGGTTTCGCATGTTTTCTGTACAACCATGTTTTCTGTACCACTGAGTTTTCTCATAGGTTTTCTGTATTTATTAATGCAGAAATATTGTGGCTTGAATGTTTCTGTAGTATACAACTAATAATAAATATATTAATAAATAATACATAATGCTGTTGTAATTTAATATCCATCTTTGCTGGAAGTCTAGGCACTATGATAAAATAGCTGATGGTTACTAACTGGGCCCGTATCTAAGGTGTCTATGCAGTCTGGGTTATTGGGCGACATTGACACCAGCTACTGTCACCATCATCTGTTACCATATGCATCAGTTACCACTGACATCAGTTAGCAATGTCATCAGTTACAACAGCAGCTACGTTGTAGATTGTGACCCCATCTGTGTTGGGTACAAACCAGGGGACCTATTCTCAAAACGTTTTTAACTACTTCTTAATCTAATATAAGAACAGTTCGTAGCCATACTATAAGAATTGTTAAGAACTTAGGCTAAGAAGTTTGTAAGAATGTAAGAATAGGACTCCTGGTGTGCGACCATCCAGGATCATGTTGCATTTTAGTAAGATACTGTAAAAAGTATCTTTAATTTTTCCTCCAAAACATCACAAGGAGACGTTTGTCTCCAATTATTTATTCTAGTGAGAAAAAAAAATGTGTTTTCAATGTTAGTATTATATGTGATGTGCAAACATGTGGATAAGACAGAATTGGACCTACTTATTAGTTATTATGATAATAATAATAGTAATAATAAATTTAATTAAAGTAATAATAATAATAATAATAATAATAATAATAATTAAAACATAATAATAATAGTACCAAAGTAAGTAATGTAATCCTTAATAAACACAATCTGTGACATACAGTAAGATGTAATGATATGTGTTCGGTAAAAAAAAACTGTCTGTAATGCCCCCCTCCATTCTAATAATAATAATAGTAATAATAATAATAGTAATAATAATAATACCGGTAATAATAATTATAGTAATAATAATAGTAATAATAATAGCAAATATTTAGATTGCACAATACAAACACATTCTCACACTAATACAACATTAAATTAAAATTCACATATGTTCTGAACAAGTATTCTAAAGTCTTGATTTGAAAATGTCTGAGTTGTGTGACAGCTTGAAGTGGCCAACGAGTGAGTTCCACAGTGTTAGGGCGAGCTGTACTGATAGAAAGATCTATATCCGAATGATTTCATGTTGACATAGGGTTCAGCTAGCAAGTGTTCTGCTTCAGATCAATGGCTACAAGTTAGGGTTGTGATTGGAAAAAAAACGAAAAGTTTTTCGTGCAAATACAAGTCGTATTTGATGGTTATAAGTTTGACATGTGATTAGTCTGTGTCACATCTTGTTCTCACTCAGATGCATGTACTCCTGTTCAAAATATCCCCCTAGAACAGCTAAGCAAGTCTAGATTTCTGGAGAACAAAGGTTAATGGATGTCAGTGTCTCCTATCATAAAAATATAATACCAATGAATGTAGTTCATATTTAATTTATGTTCTTTCACCTTCTGATACTATGGAATGTAATTGTATAAAAAAAAAATATGAACACACAGGTATTTCATGAATCCCCACAAAGTTATCAACAGATAACCTCTAGCCTTTCACTGCTTGATTAGTCAGAATCATGGCATCTCTGATTGTCTCCAGCTGGGAAAAGGTTAACAATAGTTATCACAAACTCTGGTAATAATGGGTGTTATTTTTTTCTTCTTCCAGCATGAACTGAACATTTCCAACTCCAACTTGTCCACTGCCTCCAGCGATGGTCTGGGATTGGAAGACAACGCGGTCAGACTTCGAGGTAATGGCAGCGTCACGTGGGGCAGATTTATATGTAATGTCATGCCAGAGGTAATGTCAGGTCACACTTGTAAGGAATGTCACAATGTCGCAACGTCACATGGGTCTATGCTCATCAATCACTTGGCTAATAGTGTAGGTATTAGAGAAAGCAACATACATGTGTCATCTTTGGTTTTTTTTTTGCAAACACATTGAATATATTTTACGTAAATTATAGGCTAAGCCTATTGTGGTCTGAAACGATGGGGTATTATTTGCAGTGACTCACAACATCTGTTGTCAGGTGATGACCTTTTAAACCTTTTTTACTACAATTACCAACATTACTGATCTTAATCGCATAGAAGGTCGAGTTTTTAGAAGATTATACACGAGGTTTGAGAAGATTATATGCAATCTTTTTTTTCACCTACTCAATAAATCAGGAAATATGGACAGTAGTTATCTGGAGTAGACTTCCATAATGGTGGGAACTAATTTTGAGAATTCTGTTTTACCCAACAACAACAGATGAGAACAAACAGTTTTGCTATTGCTCACCAACCTATTTAACTCCATGAATAACACTTTTTTTTTACCGTGATATAAATGTTCATATACAGCTTTCCTACTACTAATAACGTACATATATAGCGCCTAATATACTTACTACATACATGGAGGATGGAAACATTTTCAAATAGATTTGTTGTTGATAAAAGTAAAAGTGTGCCTTTAATTTACAGTAGTGTTTTTTTTATGTTCGTTAAATGTTTCTCAAAAACTATTAAATAATTCATTAAAACGTACACTGCACAGATAGGTTTGTGAGTAGCAATTCTAGTAAGAGCATTTGTAATAACTGTGTAGCACTCTGAGCATGTACTATGTGCATGGAGTCGAGTGCAGTGTTAATATACATTATTATTATGACTATATATTACCAATGATGTTACTCCACAAGGCGTTGGGTCTCCACTTAACTAAACTCTGCTGTACAGCCACTTATCAGAATTTCAATTAAATTAAGTGTTTATGGGAGAGGACTGACTTCCTGAAAAATATTATGAAGTTGAATTAACCCCCTCCCAGCTGGGTTAATAACACATGCTGCATTATTATTGCATCTCATTTGTCCCCAGCAGTGGCATAGTTAAAGCAATATGCTGCATTGCATATTTCTCAGCTGTTGAAACTAAGTTAATTGTTATCTTAAAATATTTATAAGTATCTGTTGAGTACTTTAGCAAGTAATTGTTTATTAATTACTTTTACCGGTACTTATGCTGTTTACTGTGCACATATATGAGTAAAATAACCATCTTCATTTGGGGAGATGGAATAATGCTATTATGAATTTAATGACAAAGAAATGAATGAATGTTGATTTGTTCTAAATGAAGCAGCAATAAAATATGTAATATATATAATCATTTTCATGAAACGAGCAATAACAATAATATTTAATACTTTAATTTATCTAATCATTCTATTCTAATTGTTAATTATTAATAGTAAAATGTTGACCTAGTCAAAAGATTTATATACATTACAAAAAGCAAAATATTTCTGCAGTATTATATTATGTATTAATTCTTGTCATAACACCTGTTTGAATTATGTGTCTACTGTAAAGTCCTTAAAGTAGCTACAGAAGAAAGTAATATTTGAACGCTGTTAATCCCCAATCCAAAAATATAAATAATAATTCTCTGTTTCCAGGCAACAAGGTGATGAGGATGGGATCGTTCGCGTACCGAGCCACGCAGTTCTTCGAGAGCCTGGGGAAGAAGAGTGGCAAAAGGAAACTGGCAGGTTTGAGCATCCCCATGGAAAACGAGCTGTCGTCGCCCGACATCGCGGAGGAGCCATTGTTATCCTCCGAGAGCGCACCCGCTAACCTCACCCTCCTTTCTCATTCCACTGCACCTGTTTCTGATGACCTGTCATCGCTAGGGACACCCGAGGATGCTACTCCTCCTCCCAGCAATGTTAAACACGAAGGTCAGTTTATTCATACTAAACAACCATTTAACCCTCTCCTTGCTGGAGGCATCCCGAGATGCTTGATGCCGGAACTTTGAGTGGGTTTAGTCCAGTCTAGTCCAGTGTCCAGAGGGTGAACACTTTGAATTTTACAAGTCCTTTGGTGGGATATTCATTTGCATCCAAGTCAATTATTTCATGAAATATACACTATGAAACCATAACAGTCTCGTGGCTATGGGCAAGATAAATACAAGAGCGCAATGGTTTCTTATTATATGAGAGCTTCTTGAAAGGGTGCCAAGAATCGCATTCTAAATTTATTTAAGGAATTTAATTTCTGATCTTCACAAACAATGGGACCTATTCTCAAAATGTTCTTACGATCATACGACAATCTTAACGATTCTTATAGTGTGGCTACAAACTGTTCTTAGGCTAAGAAGTTCATGTATAGAACGTTTCGAGAATAGACCCCAATATTCCTATCTAAATATATGGGATTATTTATTTAATTCCGCCATCTATTGTCCATTCTATTTTTGAATACAGATGGAATATTCCTGTAGCCACATTTAGTAATAATTCATTTACAGACTGCTCCATTCTATCATTGTCCATTCTTCTAAATCATATCCATTCAACAACCATATATGAACTATTCAAAATGGATACTCTGGCAGTCGGGTCTATATTTTAGATTTAATCAAACATGACAAAGGTAATTTCATAATTGGAGCACTACACGTTTGTTCTGCATTTTGACAGCTTTTACATATTAACCCTGTTTCATGAAACTCTCCTAATCCCCATTTCAAAGTAATAATTTATGTAATCTGTTGAAGTATTGCCGGTTTGATCATTGGAAATAGGGATATCCAAACTTGCATGCATAATGGTAACTCATTACTGGGATATGTTAACGTTATTTAAACTCCCTTGAATCTAGCACTGCACTTGTTGGGAAGCCTACGATATCCTACAAAATTGAAATTTCGGACAGTAAAAATGAATATACATACTCATACAAGGGTGTTAATCATTAAGTAATGTGAATAATGGCATTCTTAATTTTTATAGTTGTTATTTGGTGGTGGTTCCCAGTGCATGTGTTTTAATAATTATCTGTAATATTTATAAAGAATTGTAACAATTGTACACTAAAATAAATCTTAGAAATAATCACTTTCGAACTTGTACTCCATACTATACGTTGTATTAAATCCGTATTTCTGCAATAAAGTTACCGGTACATGTATGAATTAATTCATTCATTCATTCACTCATCCATGGATTCATTCCTACTTCCATTTTACCTCAGGTAGTCTCCCTTTGTATATGTATTTTATAGCAGGACCTGTGTGTGTTTCAGGCTATCTGAACATCTTCAGCTCATTCAACCGGCGGCGGTGGGGCAAGCGGTGGTGCCTGGTCCGAGAGAACATGTTCGAGTGCTACCGCAACGAGAATGCCAAACAGTACGAGCTGAACGTGCTACTAAAAACATGCGTGCTGCGACGAGCCGTCTCCGAGACCAACAGCGAGCTGGCTCTCATGCTGATGGAGGACGGCAAGGAGAAGATAACTGTGGAGGTACCGATTGTCAGACAGTCTTCGGGTTAAACCATGAAAATTCTGCACCACCGAATTTTGTATTATTATTATTATTGCCATTAATGTAAACTGCTCAGATTATGCCTAAATATGGGACCATAATGATGCCATATCAATATGACCTGCTGTCTTGTCACTTCAATTATCTCCCCTTGCTGCCTCTCCCACAGCCGCTGACGAAGGCACAGATGTGTGCGTGGGTGCAGGTGCTGATGGCGGAGACGGCCACAGACAACATTCCAGAGGGACTGGAGGAGTACTTCACCGACTACAGTCCGTCCTCATTCTCCGATCTGCTAGGCTACTCTGTCCAACAGAGCTGGGTATGTAGTCAGTCTAACAGAGCTGGGTAAATGACCTTGCTCTTGCATTTATGATATTTTTTAGTCTTTTATCACTGTTATGCATGATGTTTCCTTTTAATTTTATCCTCCATTTATTTGTTGACAATGTTTTTCTCAGTTGGTTCTAAAAAAAATGAATTGCAAATTTTGACATTTCAGGAAAAAGCTAGCAAAAGTGTCGATACCGGAAGCCCTACAGTTGAAGATCAGAACAGACCAGATGGAGATGGTACAACAGCCGATGATGACGACAACAACAACAACAACAACAACACTAGGTGTGTGTCTGTGAGTGATAGTAACACGATGCTGTCAGAGAGTGAAGTGTACACGGAGGTGCAGAAAAGTCCACGGCCCTCAATGGACGCTGCCTCACCCGACCCCCGGGAGGAGTACGACGAACACAAAACTACGACAGACAGCGGCTTCTACAGCGTCAAGGGCTCCAACTCCGACAGCGAGAGCGACAGTGGGTGTGTCCTACATAGTGAAGAAGACTCGCAATTCATCGCCAGCCGGTCGAATGCATCCGCTCGTAAATCAAACCGGCCCGGGAAACATAAATCGACCGGCGCCAGAGGGGTTCATTCGCGACTGCACATTCGGTTTTCACTGGACTCTGAGGACAAGGGTTCTCAAAACACAGGGGAGTACGACGCAATCGAAGTGAAAGCCATCGTCAATGATGAGGACTCGCGGCGGAACTGCTTAAACAACAGCAGCAATGTAGAGGAGTCGTCCACACATTCCAGCGAACACTCAAGCAATGTGCAGAAACTTTCAGATGTGGTGGACATGCCACATGAACATGACATCGATAGTGCTGCCGACGGCCTCGAAGGTTTGAGGTGTGACATGTTGAATTCCAGCAGCGAGGCCGGCGACACAGGCCGGTCAAGCACGACGTCCATGGTCAGTCTGTCCGAGCGGCTGGAACACGCGGTCAGTGCTGTGTCGTCGTCATTGTCCGATACAGGCAGCTCCGAGGATATGGACGACGCACACATGGACAGACATCGAGAAGCGCCATCTGAAAGTTGTGAGCGAATGTGTGAACATTGTTGTGAGGAAAGTGTTCAGATAAGTGCAGAGCAAATGAGTGAGCAAAGTAGGGAACAAATTAGTGAGCGAAGTGATGAGGAAATTAGTGAGCAAAGTGGGGAACAAATTAGTGGTGAGCAAATTAGTGAGCAAAATTTGGAGCAAAGTGTGGAACACATTAGCGGACAAATTAGTGAGCAAATTTCGGAGCAAAATGGTGAACAGTGTGGTAAACAAAAGAACAGTAATGATGTTGAAGACACTCGGCAGAACTTGAACGGAAGCGATATACATGAAAACAGCTTTGAGACAACGGAAGGTATGTGGTTTAAATCTCAGAGGCCTGTCTTTTGCTTGTTGCATAAATGAAATATACATATTTCATTAAACAATTAAGAATAATTATAGTAAAAACCAACTTAAATTTGACATGTTATAGTACCTAAAAATTAGAAATTTGACAGTTTGTATTACTGTCAATGCCAAAACTGTTTTCTACCAATTCCTTGTTCGTCTACTTTTTATGTGCAGTTCTAATTTTACTTTGAATTGATCATGTTGGTAGTAGTTTCAATATCTCATTGGTTTGGCTATTTCAGTATTTGACAGTAAATCATCCTCAATGGTAGACTTTGACAAGGACATTCGACAGAAGATAGGCCGTCTCAGGGAGAAGTTGGTCCAAATTAAACGAAAAAGGTCAGTTGAAAATATGTTTATTTAAATTACACATCTTTTAGCGTCAACATTTTACTTTATTTATTTTTGTGTTGTTTTGCTTATTGTTAGTTATTTGTTTTATTTTTATTTATTTTTTATTTAACTTTATATAATTATTACTGTTATAACTAATGGTATGTCAATTGAGAAGTTTTTTAAAGATTATATGTGATGCATTTCTAATTCGGTGAGACATAAGGTATATCAATCGAACCGTATTATTTTGCAAGCTAACAATTGATACCAACAATGAAAACAAAAAGTAAAATTATCCAAGTTTTGAGTGGCAGGAAAGTTTGGTATTTTCAGAGAATTATGGGAAGATGACCTGACCTTTGGAGAAGGTGAAGGTCAGGTCACGCTGCTCTCATGCAGGCAAGTTCCCCCCTTGCTGGAGTGACTAGGTGTGTTGCTGTTTACACTAATATCAGCATCCAGGCATGGCAGTTTGACAGTTATATAGTAGTAGCCCCTTTTGAAAAATAGACTACTGTACCTTTGTTTTGACAGTTGTGTTTTTGGACAGTCTAGACTCCAGCTCACTACAGCAAGTGTTTTGTTTTATTACTGGTTCTATTTGAAGTTCAAAAAGTTACATTTTTATTAATACGTTCAAAACCTTAGGTATCTTTCTAACCAGCATGTCTTTCCAATCAAAATGTTGTTCTGAAGGTCACCAAGTTCTGTAACTTTGTAAGGATATTGAAGATGTAATGTATGGTAGGATATTGAATGTGTAATATGTATGGTGTGCCATATTGGAATGCGTTGAATGTAACGGGTTGTTTCTGAATTGTGGAGCATGGTAGCAGGAGTGACCTATGTTAGAAGTCTTGTGTTGAGGCCTAAATGAACTCTGATATCTATCAAAAAGTCTTCTGTTTGGCTACCCAGCTGAAAATGATATAGGTAGGACTAAAGAGAGTATGCACCAAAATTCTGGTGCGTTTTGCATCACAGTGATCACAATTGGTTACCACACCAATGGTTTCCAAGTTATTTTAATGAAAAATTCTCATGAGGTACTTGTTGCTAATTTTGGAATTCCCAACGGGGAGCATGATTAGTGTGTACTCTCCAGGGAGTTGAGACTGCTGTTTGTATGATATAGTACTTGTACTTACCGGTAGCATAAATTATATCTATGTTCATATATCTCATCTATACCATGTATACCGCTATTTATATCTGTATTTATGGATGCATTGCTCAAATGATAATGGGTTACACTTGTAGCTATGGTTTTCAGGATCAGAAAGCATCCAAGTAAACCGTATAGCATGGGCTGAACATTGCCTACCCCCCAACCCCTCTTCAGAAATACACTTTAGTTAAAATCAGAAACTCTTAACATGTATAACGACAGGATTCAATTGAGCAGATATTCTGAGAGCAATTAAGGGTGTGTGGCACTACATGATTGCCAGTGTATAACAATCCAGCAATTTCACTGCCAGACATGAGGACTGGTAAGTCTGAGAAGTTACCCGTCCTCATACATGTTGGCCAGTGATCTATGATATACATCTTGATAAACAAACAAAAAGTAACACGACATTCGGGCGTGCAAGGATAAAACGTTACGTCCTCGCTGAAAATAACCTGTCGCGGGCGTGCGGACGGACTCTATTTCGAACACTGTGATTGCTATATCATTATGCATGTTTAGTGAGTTGTGTCTCTCTCAGAGTGCTACAGTCATGTACACAATAGAACCCTAGCTTGTTCTGATTGTCCCTTCCCAGAAGTTCTCCTCGTGATGTCACTTCCTGTTGACTCGTTACTTCCTGTTGCTGTTAAGCATTGACTTTTGCACGTGGATTACGCCCTGTGTGGTAATAAGCATCTCTTGATGCCAGTTATCAGTTGTATTCAGTATTCCATGTAATACGTACGTTAGTATACAGCTCTGTACATTATAGCAGCTTATCTATTGTAGCAGCTGAATGAAGTTATACATAAATTATTATAAATACAGAAATCGTATATATTTCTGTCATCTAACATGACTACAACTGACATTTTAGTAAAAATGTGTATATCTGATACATGACTGTATTAATCCATGACATAAAATTACAGGTATGACCGACATGATATTGTCCGCATCAAGATCATCTGTGGAAAGTTACTATTAGAACAAAACCTGAATTTCGTTAAGAGCTCCACATAGCTTCTATCTTATATTTTACTAGTTGAGAGGAGAAATACGAATAACGGCCTGTTCGGACTTAATGTGGTTACCGCAGCAGTTCCCGCATGCTTCCGTCTGAATGAGCCTAAACAGTACCAGGCACCAAGATTACGAAATGTTTTGAGTACAATTTCATGTTCAAGCTCAAATATTATTTGGAGATTTGTTCTTTGAGTTGAGAATGGAAACGTATTCAAAAACGTTTTGTAATCTCGGGAGTCCAGATGTCAAAATCAAATATGATAATGATGATTTTTCTAGAAATTACACTAATACAGTGTCCAGAATATAACATTGATGTCATATCTGATGTTGTGATCATCTCGCGTTGGTAAAATATTCCCGCTGTGACATTCTACAATAACTCACTCACTGACGCTATGATTTTACGATTTGCAGGATTGCAGTCCGAGACAAACGCCAGCGAGTGACATCGGCCGAAGAAGAACGAATCTGTGATGAGGAGTACTCAAACCTCGACCGTGAATGTTGTGAAACCAACAACGCCATATCTCGCCTAGAGAACCATCGATCTGTGGAAACTTCTCAGTCAACTTCAACACCATCATGACGCTTCTAATCCACAACTCCACATCATCACGCCACTCCTAGTTCAACCTCCGTGTCTAACCAGCATAATGTAGCAATATCGCCATCAGTCTCAATCTTTTGTTATCCGATTCCTCCAGATTGTATTAGATATGTGTCTTGATTGTACAATCAGATTTTTTTCAGTATGAGAAAGAAATATGTGCAAAATCAAAATATGGATTATGTTTTCAGAAGATTATTTTTTACACGGCCAAAATCAAATAAAAATTGTGAAACACAATTCTGTGACAATGAAATTGGTCAGGAAAGTGTCGTACAATTTTATATACCGTATATATAGACTAACAATAAGATGTTATACATTTCTATGTTGTTAATTTTGTATGCCATACCTTCCATGCTTAGTTACAAAATTGACTACAGCTTAACTGGTGTCTAGACGTAGAGCTAGGGAAACCATGCCATATGTTCATTGTCTTACAATAATTCCATATATAGTTTGTAGCCATCATTAATCCTAGACTGTTATTTTTTTAAAGAATGTTTCACAATGTTCTGGTTACATTTATCTGATTTGTATGTCGCGATAACTACATTGACATAGCTAGATATTGATAATAAGTTGGATGTGGTGATTATGGGATGCCGTGGCTGCAGATTGTAGTGAGAGTTATCTTCCTTGGTTAGTCAGGACCAGTCGATATTTGAGCAGGTTTACTGCAACTGTCCTTGATGTTTTACAGATGTTACAGGTTTCAATCCTCACATACCCGGTATAGACTGACAACTTCAATATTAAACTAATCTCAACCATTCACAATACTGGCAACAACAAAAATAGATTCATAAAACATTAACACTTCCCGTCATATTTACTTGACCAATATTTGAAATTCCGTCATTTTCTCACAAGTATCACCACAATATGCCATTTTTTATTTTTAGCACCAAAACATTAAATATGGGACCTTTGTCTATAATTAACTCATTTTATTGGATGGAGTATCACAAAACTCATATTTCTTCTGCTAGGGGAATGTTATTTTATGATGTTTCACGAAAAATAATAATTGTTAGCAAAACCCTCCTAAACAGATACTTAATTATCTTGACATATATTTATCAACTTGCCCAGTGAGTTTCAGGACCATGGAGAATATTTTTTTTTTTTATTTTTTTTTTTTTCAACAACTTTACATATAATCAAAAATCAAATAAAAGCATGAAATGATACACAACAGTAACAGTGAATCATTCAGAATGCATCATAATATTGCATTCAGACTCCATTTACTGTATCACTGTCATATAGCATGACCAAGGAGATGTGTTGCAGTGATCACTCAGTGTGTTCTGCCGTGAACAAAATAATGAAGTGTTCTAAAACATTGCACACTGTTGCCTTGGTTTCTGTGTTGTGAAAAGATATTCATTGAAGCAACGTTCAATTATCTTTCTACCGAGAATTTCTCAGAGCTCTGTATAAGTTTTTTAGTTTTTATTTCTTTTGTGAATTGCTATAAGAATTACCAATAAATATGAATTTCCTAGAGAGAAAAAACATTATGTTCTCAACAGGACAATATGTCTCTCATATTCTTCTTGAACTTGTGCTATGTATGATGTTATCATAATTATTACATTGCTAAAACAAATGTAACTTTATTACATGCATATTACAATAATTTGTAGTTCAGGACCCCATTCCACAAAACAATCGTAGTGCTATGACAGTTGTAGCTACATGTTAACATAGAAGAGTTAGGACTGTCGTAATGCTACAATTGCTCCTTGGAATAGAACACATGATTCTCATTCAGGACATGGATCACTGCTATTCCATATATCCTAATCATGTTTAGTGTGAACATTTGCAATCATTCATATTGCTTCTAGCATTCACTACAGCTTAATTTCCACTGTAGATGGTGTTAATCACTTTGGGACAGTTGTCATGATTGTAGAGGCAGAATTGGATTGGATTGAAATTTGTGACAATTTTTCCAATACAAAGTGAATCATTTGCACAGTAGATGCACTCTCACCTTCGTAGAATTCATGAATATTTTCATGTTGCTAAATTGTTATTAAGATGACTTATAGCAATAATTAAATAGAATCTCAAATTATGTCCTGTGATTAGATGATAAGACTGTATTACCCTCCAGGAGGATTTGGTGTACATTGGAGAGATCATGAAAAATATCTGGGTGTATGAATAACATTTAAATATATATTAAACTTATCATTGTAGTCACTTACCGGTAGATGCAATTTTCTATGTACTAAATTAATATTTGCAAGACTTTTCAAAACCATGTTTCTTCAATTGTATTTCCTATACAGTATGTGTATTCGTTAACTACATGTGTGATGAGAAACCTTATTCCGCAATTCCATATTTCCCTTGCTTGTGATTTCAAATTTGTTCAGACTTACAGCTGTTTTCCTACAACAGTGTCTGTGATAGTGCTATTTCTACACTTATTTCTGCATTTAATCAAAACCGTTTGAATGTATGGAAATTCTACTTGGTATGTTTACTCCAACATACAATGTTCTGCATGTGCCAGCATAGAGAACTGTACAGAGAGATACTATAGACGTATGACATTTGGTTGACACATCTTGTGATTCATATTACGGTAGGTAATTAAGTTGTCTTCCGTTTGGATCTATATTTGAATTGATATATGAATAGAATTTGAATATATTGTTAGTATAATGTGTTATCATTATCACATAGAAATTGTATATCATAAGGTATACATTTTGATTGTTCAGTCACTACTGCGAAAAACTACCACAAAAATAACATTATAATTTGTCCAGTTGGTTAATTTAAGAACTTATATCAATACCAATTTATTGAAATCAATGTCTCAGAATACCCCACTGAACATACAGCAGATCACATGTGTTCTTTTCTATTACTTCTTTTTTAGTATTAGTTTATTATACATTATACATTCAGGACTCATGACAGCTGAATTTGTAATGTACAATATGTAGATTATAAGTATATAATGAGACGAGACCTGGTGAATTTATGAATGTATTTCTATTGTATTTTATTTTTTATTTTGTTATTAACAAGTACATGGTTAGTATACATATATATTATTCTGACTGCCTTAATACATTGTGCTCAAAATTAGCATCTATTAGATGTATACAAGGTAGTGAATCTTGCTTACATAGACACCACACATGCATTATACACACATGAGCATGAGCATGGACACACACACACACACACACACACACACACACACACACACACACACATACACACAAATGCATGCGCAGACACACACACAGACAGAGAGAGAGAGAGACATACACACACACACACAGACTGATAGAGACACATGCACATGCACACACATGCACGCGCATACACACGCACAGAGAGAGACACACACACACACACACACACACAAATACACACACACACAGACACACACACACAAACAAACACAATCAAACACACACACACATGTACAATGGAACATTTGGCCAACTGTGCTTATATTATTATAGTATTAAAATGTGAACATGTGACTTTATGAGACTCATCATTATATTGACTATTAATGTTATTGTAGCTGCAATCAAACCATGTACACTTGCTTGTTGAGAAGTATTGAATTCATCCATCATCCACGAATGCTCATCACGTGTGCACATTAGAATCATGTCGGGCATCTAATGCTACAAGTTTGTTAACACTCTACATGCTGTACAAGCCATTGAAATCAATGGATATGCAGCACATTTTCATCTGGTAAATAAACAACTAAACTCTACTGGGAATTATGTCTTACTGGATTTGTGTTACAGTATTCCATCTTGGAAATGTGTGACAAACATGATGTCAATAACAAGACAATATTCAATGAAGTTGTCTTAGATTTGGGAAGTATTTTTAAAGTTACTACTATGAAATTGTACTCAGAAATTGCCTCGTTCAAGACTTTGTTTTGGACACAAGTGTTGACTCCAATTTGGGAAATTCAAATCAAGCACCCAAAACAAAACACTCCACATGTGAATACTCCCTGATGTGGTGATATCGAGAAGGGTTGTGACATCACTG